>JARFXV010000944.1:0-187500 GCA_031761425.1 Cosmopolites sordidus | reverse complement strand
TTATTTGATTTTTACCACTTTAGGTTGTGGTTACTTTTCTCACTGTTAGTTTAGTATAGTTTGTATTTGAAAAAGGCACTGTGTCTCGAAGCAATTGTCATACATACAATTTTAAATATAATGGAAGTTTATAGATATTAATCTTTGTTTATTTAGTGTTTTCCTTCAACAAGATGGCGCGATTTGTCACACATCTTGCCAAATAATCAATTTATTGCAAGAAAAGTTTCACGGACGCTTTATTTCGCAAAATGGTAATAATATCAGCATGACAACCATGCGACTTCGCGCCCGTGGACTATTTTTTATGGGGTTATATTAAATTTCTGGTTTGCAGAAGTAAACCTTCAATAATTCTCAACTTTAAATGAAACATACCGGACAACATTAAAAATATACCACGCGATATATAAGCCGAAGACAACATTTAAACGACAATGCTTTCAAAATAGAATGCCATTAACCATTAACTACTACATTAAACTATAACATTACATTAAACATTAAACACTAACCATTAAACATTAACCATAAACTACTAGCATCAAGCATTATTTAATATAAAATAAAAATTATCGGATTATCATTTATAATTATCATTTTGCCTTATTATATAATTCTAATCTTCTTATTGGAACTCATTATTAACATATCCCTTTTAAATATTATTTTATAGTGCTGTATTTCAATATAACACAACGTCATAGAGAAAACTTTTTTATTTAAAAAAAAAAGTTAAGTACTTTCAAAACAAAGTTAAAAGTTTTGCTTTCTAACCGGCAGAGTGTAAAAAGTTTTTATGGATCTCAATTTAGTTTTAGTATATGGCAGGAAAATGTGTTCTGTTTTCCAGCAGGTTTTAATAAAAAATCCCTCGACTGATGAAACACTTTTCTGTAGGCTACCGAACATCAAAGGAATACAAAATAATAAAATTTCAAATATTGTTGTATACATATATATATTATATATATATATATATATATATATATATATATATATATATATATATATATATATATATATATATATATATATATTACATATTACAATGCATTGTTGCATTTTTGCATGCATTTTGCATTGTTGTATTTTTGCATGCAATGCATAATTGGTATTGGTTATAAAAATGATGTATATTGTAGAGTTGTTTTCAGGATGGTTTGTAAATAAACTGAAACGGAAACAAAAACAATAAAAAAATAATAACCAGTATACCTCGCCTAAGGTACTGGACGGGTCACGGGTGGTGGATAGTGAAAGTTCCATTAGATATTAATGGAGAGCTGCGAATATCTCAAAATAAGCAGCCCCGAACCATGGAAAAAAAACTAAACCCACTTAGCGTCTGACTTATATCAAGCGGTTGAGTGGTCAGCATCTGTTCACCAGTGGTGCGGCTGATATTTAAATTCTGGAACTAATCCCTCCAGTCTTAAGCTCTGAACCGTCATGGTTTAAACTTTTAATTCAAAGTTCAAGATTTCAAGAAGCATTCTAGTAATTACAAAATTACCCCAGGAGGTAGATAATTCTCTGTCAGCTTTGCTGGTACAACCGGACTTTGGGATTCTGGGACGTCCGGGTTTAAACGCAAAATCTTTCAGAGGGAGTCGGAGAGCTCTAGCCAATGTCTGAAACCGAAAACAAAAACAAAACTACTCGAATTGGAGCCAACATTGAATCAGCAAAAAATCCAAATTTTAGCTTTGCCAGAAATCAGATTAACAGATGATAACACTGTGGAATTCGGCAACTACAGACTTTTTAAAAGTAAAACGGACAAAAGAATACTCAAAAATACACCATATCTCGGTGTTGCTTTCGCTATCTCAAGAAACATTCTTGGTTCTATAACTAATGTCCAGCCAGTAAATAATCGACTTATGACACTATCCCTGAAGTATGCTAACAAAAACTATACATCAATCAATCTAACCCTGAAAAAGTAAATAAGTCCTGGGAAATTCTGGAAAAGAATATGTCTAAAATTCCCTATAACCATGTAAAAATTATATTAGGTGATTTCAACGCCCAACTAGGGAAAGAAAGAAAGTACAGAAAAACAGTCGGCAGTTTTCTCGCTCGTAAATAGACTAACCATAATGGTACAAAATTGGTTGAACTATGTTCGCAGTTTAATCTAAAAATAATGTCAACGCATTTTAAGAAGAAAATAACAAAACAAAAGACCTGAAGGTACCCAAACACGTACATGAGTGAATTTCAAATTGACCATGTTACCATTTCGTACCCCAATTATAAAGAGATTTTGAATGTTCAAGTCAGGAAACGAGCTAACATAGACTCTGATCACTACTTGACTAGAATCAAATTTAGCTTTAAGGCTACTAAAACTTATTCAAAAGAGACTGCTAATACCAAAGTTCACTCTACGAAAATAAAACCAACCCTAACAGAAGAGCTTAATAAACAACCAGCACAGAACTGGTAAGAATTGAAACAAAAAATTATTAAAACCGTCTCAAAGTTGGTCCCTTTACAAAAACGTAGAAAACATCCGTGTTGGGATGAAATTTGCGAACAAGCAGTATTAAGCCGAAGTAAAGCATTCAAAGATTGAAACAGTCAAAAAACAGCTATAAATTATAACATCCTTTTGGAACTAAGAAAAGAAACATCAAAGCTAATTAGGCAAACTAAAAGAAAATATGAAAGCAATCAACTTAATGAAATTGAAAAAGATTTCCAAAAAATAACACCCGAAACTTTTACAAAGCATTTAAAACTAAATTAACAGGCTATCAACCCCAAAGTCTTTGCTTCCAAATGGAAAACGGACAATTAGCTCTAACCAAAACGGTGAAATATTTTGAAAAACTACTAAACTGTCCTGATCCCTTAAACAAATTACCAACACTAAACTAAATATGATCACACTAAACATTAAAATTTGATCTATTGTCTGTTATGTTGTTTGTCTAATTGTAAGCAACTATCATGTATCGAGTTCTGTTATTTTTGATTGTGACTGATAAATAATTTAATTTAAATATTTCAACTGGCTGTAACTACCAGACAATTCAACAAATCAACAAAATTTAAATACAAAAATCTTTATTAGACCCGTAAAAATAACAATAAACAAAAAAAATTACAATTGCTCCAAATTGCCCCCTTGGGTGTCAATAGATTTACGAAGTCGCCTGCGAATGTTTCCGACGATGCTCGCACACTGATCTACTGAAATTTCGCCCCAGGCGCGCGTCAAAGCCACTTTCACCTGGTCAACCGTGACGTAGTGTGTAGCCGAGATTTAAACACCGAGTAGTCCATCGGGTTAAGATCCGGCGAGTTAGGCGGCCAAACGTCTTTGCCCCAAAAGCCGGGAAACAACTCTTCGCAGATGGTAATTGTCGAATTGGCGGAATGCGCCGGCGCCTAGTCTTGCTGAAGCGTGAATCCAGCTGAGCCAAGGTAATGCGCCGCCCACGGCTCCAGTACGTCGCGGAGGACACGCTGTTGGTAGCTGGCAGCATTGACCTTGACGTTCCGCTCGATGAAGACCAGTGGCGTCTTTCCGGTAGCGCAGATCCCGGCCCAGACCATGACGGAGGCCGGAAAATGGCCAATGGTTTTTGCAGCCGCGGTCTTCTGCTGACCTTTCCTGAGCAGCTGACGGCGATTCTGACGGTTGTGGAGCGGCTCGACGGTAAAGATCTTCTCATCGGTGAAAAGCACTTTCAACAGGAGAGCACCACCGAGCAGACGAAGCATCCGACGAGATTTCTCGAGTCGTTTCGCCTTCATCGCGTCGTTGAGGAAATGGACACGAGCGATCTTGCAGCTGCGCAGTCCCAGCTTCCTTCTGACGATGTGACGGATGCTTTTCTCATCAACGCCGAGCTCTTTCGCCATCTTCCACATCAAACGCTCCGGATTTCGTTGAATTCGGCAATGAACCATCTGGACGTTTTCCGGAGTGGTCGCGGTGGTTGCACGACCGCTTCGAGGACGGTCCGCAGTCCCGCCGGTCTCCTCATAACGCTTCACGGCATGATATATATATATGTAAATATATATATATATATATATATATATATATATATATATATATATATATATATATATATATATATATATATATATATATATATATATGTATATATATATATATATATATATATATATATATATATATATATATATATATATATATATATATATATATATACATATATATATATATATATATATATATATATATATATATATATATATATATATATATATATGCACCTTTAGTTAAAAGCAAATTCCAACTATATACTTAAACATTTTTAAAAATTTTGAAACCGTAGCAAATTTATATAAAAAATCTGAAAACAATTTGAGCGAAAATGAACTTTTTTTTATAGTATAGTGTTGCTTTTACAGTAATAACTTTTTCTTGTATTATTGATCATTATAATATAACCAATATCCGGTGGTATATACCATCTAGCAAAGTGCTCTTGGATAGTTCTTCTAAAACGTATCTGGTTATTTCGAAATCACAATCCTTTAACCGTCTTCTATATTTTAGTCAGCTAAGTGTTTTTAAACATTTCCAGCTAATCGGTTGTCTCATTAGTTCCTGCCATTTTTATAATTCGTTTATTTTTTCTGCATTTTTATTCTATTTGGCCAATTGTACAAATGCAGTCGAAAGGCCTTTTCTTACTATACAAAACTCTTTCTTACATAATAAAAACTAAAAATTAATTTTATTTTAACTTAAATTAATTGATTTTAAAACTTAATTAACTATCAGGCCTTTAAAATGGAAATTCCCGCCACCAACAAACTTTATTTTCAATATTTGCTATATTTCGCCTTTCGGCGTGGGCAAAATGATACAGAAGCAGTTTGAGACATTTGTACTATATATGGACCGATCGCTATGGCCAATCAGGCTGCTCGAGATTGATTTACCAAATTCAAAAATGGCAACGTCGACCTGAACGAACTACCCCGCTCTGGTTACCATTTCGGGTTTGGACGATAACCATCTTCTGAAGGAGGACGGCCGTCAAATATGCCGAGTATTGGTTGAGAAGATGGACTGCGGCCTTGTGACAATCTCGAGAAGAACGAGACGGTCGACAAGGATTGCGGCATCTCCCAGCCGCACCATGTAAATCAGGTTATTCAACCTTGCTCCACGACAATGAACGAACTCACATAGCAAACATTGTCAAGGAGGTCATAAATGACCTCGAATAGGAGGTTATTCCGCATCCCCGATACTCTTCAGATCTTACGCCAACCCATTATCACCTCTTCTACTCGCGGTCGCACCAAATGTGGGTAGTAACCTTCGCTAACGATGAGGACCTCAAAAACTATCACAGTGATGCCAAACACTTGATAATTCAATGAAATCGCTTTGTGATAAGGCACATTCTTTTGACGCAAAACATGTTCTTGCTTGAATGATCCTTTTTCGTAGTTTTTCAAGAACTTCTCGTTAAAAATGCTCCCTATTCTATCAAAAAATCAGCATGCTGCTAATAGCCAGGGCAAATCAGCTTTTGATTTTTACTCATTCTCAAAATATTTTGCTTTTATCATTGATCCTTATGAGAAATCCCAGATTTTATTTTATTTTACAAAAAGTACCGTTCAGACTACAATGCAAGTGGTATCAACGGAAAGAAAAAAGAACTCGAACATTTGGGTTACTCACAAATTGAGCTTCAGAACGTATGATAAGAGTAATTAGCAAATAATTAAGAAAAATGTACTATGTTAATTCCATATGACAATGCCGCCAAAGAGGTTATGACGCGCGAAATTTAAACATACATCGAATGCGGTATGTGGGGATATCAGTGTCATACACATTTTTTATTACAAAACATACGAAGTACTTTTTATTAATATAGTTACATAAAGTAACACGTAATAAAATATATTGTATTATATAAATAAACTTTAATATTAAAGATTTCTTGCGCAATAGATTCTTGAGCATGATCTCATATTTTGAGTGAAACATAATTACTGTAAGCATACTTCTATCTCTTCTGCTTTTACGCGGCGTTGCCAAATATAAATATTACGGAAGTAAATTACTAAGTACTAAGGAGATAATACAGAGCACACATTTGACACTTGTGGTATTGACAGGGGCATGCGGTCTCCGCTCGACTAAAATGTTCAAATAAAAAGGGTGGGGAACCAATAGAAGCGGCGTGTGTCCATGTTTCTCTCGATAAACGCTACTTCGCATCAGTTACAGTGATAATACCTTAAATAGTGTACTTGTTTTTTTTCGTTTACGGTCTCAAACACCGACGTCACTAAAACGGTTAGCGAGACTTTGTGAATACAGGTACATTTTTATTGAAGATTTTGGTTCTGTTTTTTATGTTTTGTTCTTTCTTAGTAATGGCTCTTACGAACGGGAACAGCAGCAACTGTTAACATTAATGGAAGAAGTTTTACCTGAATTTGATGATGAAGATGAAAAGGATGAAGACGTAGTAGAACGTACAGAGAACGTACAGAGTAGAAGATAGTAAGAGTGAACAGGAGGTGTAAAGCGACACAGATACCGATATACCAGAGATGCCATATCTTCAGGGAAAAGATGGTAAAACTAAATAGGAAAAGCATGTTATACAGAAAAGCAACGTTAGAACAAGATCTATTAACATTATCAAACATCTTTCAGGCGCAAAAATAACTACAGAGCGATCAAAGATCCAATTGCTATTTGGGAACTATTTTTCACCGAAAATATTGTACAAATGATTATTGAAAATACGAACAAGTGTATAGAAAAAGGAAAATTATACCCGAGAACGAAATTGTAAGCCGACTAATATTCTAGGAATAAAAGCATTACTTGGATTATTGTATATCGCAGCTATTAGAAAAAGCATCATGTTAACGCCGATGATTTATTCAAAACTGATAGAAATCGAATCTTACCACGTCGGTTTTTGGGTTTCGTTTTGATGATAGGATAAAATTGAAGATATAATGATAGATAGGATTGAATCGTGAGAAAAATCAAAAAATTGATTGTAGCGATCAGGGAATTATTTGATTCTTTTATATCCAATTTAAGAAGCCTTATTCTTTATCAGAATTAACTATTGGTGAAAAACTCGAACCATTTAGAGGAAACTGTCGATTTCGACAGTACATACCGTCTAAACCAAATAAATATGGAGCGAACATTTTTGCATTGCTTGATGCTAAATTCTATTACACCGCTTGTTTAGAAGTATATGTTGGAGCTCAGAATTCTGGTCCATTTTAAGTAATTAACATCCTTATAAAGCAGTAGGACGTTTATGTGAACCTATAGCGGATACGGGACGTAACGTAACAACAGACAATTCGACAACAAGTGTCGAATTAGTCGATAAACTTAGGATCAACTATAAATTAAGTCTATTAGGCACTCTTCGTAAAAACAAAGCTCAAATACCTCCATTACTGATTCAAGGAAAAATACGGCCAGAGGGATCAAGCATTTTAATTTTCGAGAAAATTCCACCTTAGTTTCCTATGTACGTACCTAAACCACGAAGATTTGTCCTTTTATTATCTGCAATGCATTTCGATGATGCGTTAGATAGAAACCGGAAAACCTGAGATGATCATACGCTAGAACAAAACAAAAGGTGGTATGGATGCGATTGATAAATTATCTTCTATGTATAATTGCGCAAGACCTTCAAGACGATGGCCAATGGTGAGTCTTTACCGTTTGATGAATATTGCTGCTATCAACGTCTTTATAATTCATACCAGAAATAATAGGGAGAAAAATGTCACTCGCAAAGATTTTCTTCAGCAGCTAGGAAACAGTTTACTATCTGAACAACTTAGCATTCGAGTAACGTCGGAATATATTCCAAGAGTCTTGAGAAATCGAATATCAGAGATATGTGGTTTGGATCAAGCCTGCCAAGATGATCCAAGGGTAGCAGTTACAGGACGTTGCTATATGTAGCTCAAAGAAAAATAGGAAACATGATTTAGTAGTAGAATGTGTAATTTTTTTTTATGTTTAGAGCATATTGAAGTAACATGTTAATGTTATTTTAGAAATTTGAATAGTTAAGTTAGCAATAGGATTTAAAATTTTGATAGCTTTATGTGTTTTTAAAATGACTCTCATGTATTGGAATGGTCTTTTTTTTGTTTTTGACCTTTTATGCCTCTGATAATATTATTTCCTTCTGAAATAAAGCATCTAAAATAAATTTGAGTTTGTTTGTTAATTTATTACATAAAGTAACACGTAATAAAATATGTAGTATTATATAAATAAACTTTAATATGAAAGATTTCTTGCGGAATGGCTTTTTGAGCATGATCTCATATTTTGAGTGAAACATAATTACTGTAAGCATACTTCTATCTCTTTTGCTTTTACGCCGTGTTGCCAAATATAAATATTACGGAAGTAAATTACTAAGTACTAAGGAAATAATACAGAGCACACATTTGACACTTGTGGTATTGACAGGGGCATGCGGTCTCCGCCCGACCAAAATGTTCAAATAAATTGTAATGGTATTTTATTTTTGAGCTTTTATGCCTCCGGTAATATTATTTCCTTCTGAAATAAAGCATCTTAAATAAATTTGAGTTTGTTTCTTATTTAATTAATAAAATGTATGTATATATATAATGTATTCTTATATGCTCTAAAAATAATTCTCGGTTTGTCAGACTTACGCCACTAATGTACTAGAAATTAGGCATGCCTCTAAAGGAAGGTTAAATTCAACTCATCCCCGATGATTCTGACCGTCAACCAACGATACCGATCGTTAACCGATTCTTCTAAAAAATAACTGCTCCTAATGATGAGTGTGAATAAATGATGTTTATTTTCAGCAAAAACATGTATAATAAACGAAAACATGTCAACAAAAAAAACTTGTATAATGTTCAAAATACGTACTTAAGTTGTTAGTGAAGTCATAACCATAATTAAAATTTCTACCATAAATAGTTTAATCGCTATGGTAATTTTAGTAGTTCGCTTTCGATGTAAACATATTTTGCTCACTCTACCACGTTATAAACTTATAAACTAAGAAATAAAAAATTGCTTTAATTTAATTTAAATATATATAACGGAGTATTCGACAAGAAATTATTTTTATTTTTAATGAATCGAAATAATTTTTTACTCTGCTTTTGCATTTTACTCTGCTATGCTCTGGAATAGTATAGTTATACACCCTGTATATTTGTAAAATTACATTACACTAAAGCTTGAACATTGCGACGTAATTAATGTTTAACATTTTGTTAAAATCATAGGGTGGTAAGGGTATTACCTGCGTTATCTTCGAAAATGCATGGACCAAGCGTTCCTTCGCATCAGTAACTATACCAAATATCGATATTTTGAGGTTATAATGACAGTTCAATAATTTCTCTAAAATTTGTTTAACCATATTTATACATATACATCCCAGGCGAAAAGTTTAGGACCACTGCAATTATTTTGAAAGAAATATTTTTGTTATAATTAACGTGAATTTTCAATAATTTTGCATAGAAGGCATGTTATTAATTAAACAATCTGAAGTAAAAGACTAAATGTATTTTTAGAAACAATTATATAAGAATATATATTATACATTATACATTAGGGTACTCCCTCGCGATCCTCCTATACTCCCTCGCGATCCCCTCCTATACTCCTCCGCGACTTACTACCTACTAAAAGGGCTTGACTAACCTTGCCCCTTGCGAGCCCATGGTTCTCCCGCACTTCCCTCCCTCGAGGGAACCATGTCCCTACCTAGCTTCCCACCCACACTCCGATCTTCCTATACCTACACAGAAGGAAGTGGGATCCCACTGTGTCTACAATGTCCCATGAGCACAATGCAACATGGCAAATAAGGAAAAAGAGACACCAAGCGAAGACTGGCAATCGGCGCCACCGGGTTTCCGAGCCTGATGGTGTGAAATGGGTTACCAGCCATGCAGCCGTTCTCAGTCAGGCTGCGCATAAGAAATATGTAATTGACTCTTATAACATATGCAACATCGTTAAGGTTGACACCTGGATCATTGGGGGACTTCTACAATGTAGAAAGTTGAACGCGAGATATCTTCCTACGAAGTGGTTGGACTGTCCGAAATCCATCTCAAAAGAAGTGGACACTTTACAACAACATGCAACAATACAATGTACAATATGCAATGCAATACAATGTCAGGTCATGAAACACAAAGCAAACATGGAGTGGCATTTATAATATCCACGAAGAGCACAACATCCGTACTTGGTTATCACTGCGTCAACAGCAGGATAATTTCTATAAAACTTGGCATAAAACCTTAGAAGCTAAACCTCATAAAGGTTTACGCACTAACTAGTGAGGTTTTAGAAGAGGAAATTGAAAAGTTCTACTCAGATCTCGGACAAGAAATGTCCATAATACCGGGAAAAGAATTAATTATTATAATGAGAGATTTTAATGCCAAGGTGGGATCCTTTCAAACAACTAACGACCATCTTAAGAATGTCTTAGGAAAATGGGTTTGCGAGAGAGAAATGAAAGAGGAGAACGGCTTTAACATTTTTACGCCGAGAAAGATTTAGCTATAACAAATATCATGTTCGAACACCACCCACGGGAGATACATGCATATCGCTCAGTGATAGTAATCAGATAGATTTTGTATTAATATCGCAAAGGTGACGAACAAGAATAAAGAATGCAAGAACTTACTTAGGCTCCGAATGCGGATCTGACCACCAACTATTAACGGGCAATTTCGATTCAAATTGAAAAAAGCAAATAACACTATTAAACATAATAATTTTTTATTAAAGATTGACAAACTAACACAATACAAAGCCCAATTATCACAAAGATTACAAAATATAAAGAAAGATGTCGCCCACATGAACGAACACCAACTATGGGAAACCATCAAAATAAAGATCGAAGATAGCGCAAGGGAAACCGACAGGGGTCGAAGACTGGAAATGAGGGTCGAGACGTGGGATGTTATCCCACCATCCCAGAGAAGCCTGGCCGACAAAGCAGGCGTCAGGACTACAAACATTAATATCTACATATTAAGAAGATGCGTCGGAAGAATAAAAACAGCTACATGGGGGGAACATGCCAAGAAATCGAGGATTACTGTAACCCGCATGACTAGTGATTGATATAGGAACATTAATTTTTTTATGTTAAGGCATGCCACAAATACCGATTATCATGGAGCCTTGGATAGCACCAGATCCAGTTTTACTAAGCCTGCGAAAGTCAGACCTCTTCAAAGAATTGGCGACCCTGCGATAAATGAAACTAGAGATCTGTTCAACAAAATCAGGCAGGCAACTCGAGATTACAAGAAGCAAACTTTGAAGATACAGAATAAGCAGGGACAAATGCTAATCGGAGAGCATCGGTATTCTCAAATGGTGGCAGGAATATTGCCAATTTCTTTTCGAAGATCAATCAGAAGAATATCCCTAGAAGTATCGCAATCTGGATAATACGGGTCCCGAAATTCTAAGATTGGAAGTTGAAATCGCTCTAAAGAAATTAAAACCAAAAAAATCCGCAGAAGTGGATGGGATTGTAGCTGAGATAATAATGACTGACGATGACAACATGATCAGCCTGCTATGTATTTTCTGCAATAAGATTTCGAGGTCTGGTGTACGGCCGACTGACTGGACAACATCAATATTCGTCCCCATCTACAAAAAAATGACCTAAAACGGAATGCCCAAACTATCAAATGATAGCTCTAATTTCTCAAAAACACTACGAACTAACATATATATATATATATATATATATATATATATATATATATATATATATATATATATATATATATATATATATATATATATGCACATGGATAAGAGAACAGACGAAAGTATGTGACATCATTGCAAAGGTGAAGGAATTGGGATGGATACCGCTTGTTCACAAGCGTCCACGAAGAAGTCCTAAAACACGATGGATCGTTGACATCATCAAGTATATTGGACCCGAATGGCAGAGGAAAGCTCGAGTTGGAAGCATGGCTGAATGAATGATGATGATGAATATATATATATATATATATATATATATATATATATATATATATATATATATATATATATTATTAAACCACAAAACTAAAATTTCAAAATACATATTGGAGATTAATCCTTCGCCTGGCGGTAATATTTTAAATAATTCTGTTGCAAACTCAGTACTCATATAAGTAAATACACTAAAAAATGTAATTTGTTCAGTTACAACAAAGAATAGCTCGCAATAATGTTCGGGAATAAATGTTGTTTATTTTTAGTATCAAGCATGTATAATCAATGAAAACATCTAAAGGAAAAACTTGTAAATGTAAAAAATACGTAGTTAAGTTGTTAGTGAAGTCGTAACCATAATTAAAATTTTTATCACAGTTTAATTGCTAGAGTAATTTGAATGTTTCGTTTTCGATATCAGTGTAGTTTGTTCATTCAACCATATTATAAAGCAAGAAATGCGTAAAGTGATTTGGTTAAGTTTAGTTAAATAGAGAACCCTTCCTGCTTTTTAATGGACCACACTTTCAATAAAATGCTTTGACAGTAATTACATTACTAGCATCATCTTTGGAAACATTTGAATCAATGTCTCCTTTCAACTATAAGATACACCAAATAGTGACTATTTTTTTGACTGGATTTTTCCACTCTTTCTTTGGTTTATATATTAGCTCAAAATGTGGCTGTGTACGCGCTCTATACTCCGTGCTTTATGACATTATATATTTGTTTAAATGACAAAGTTTTCGTTTTTCAGAAGTCAAAGCAAAAAAGGAATTGGAAGCCACAACTCCTCACTCAAACATAAATTAACCCCCAAAAAAACATCTTGTTCCTCCTCCTCCATTCTCCACTGTGCCTTTACAGTGTAAGAACAAAAGACACTGGTAATATTAGATTGGGATCCGAAATACGTGGATAGTTCCAGAAGTACCTGACGTGACGTATAGATGGCGAATGTTGTTTGAAAATAATGACTATTGTAGAAAGTAACAAACTTATAAAACTTAAGTTTGAAATTTGACGACGCTAGGTTATTTAGTATTTGTTTGGCAGCCATTAATAGTAAACGCTCTCAGTGAATTTGTAAACATGGAAAAAATTGGTCATCGTTATGTGAAACAATACTTTCATTTGAAAGGTCTCAGTCCAACCGATATCAAAGCGGAGTTAAATTCTACTCTGGGGGAGTCTGCTCCTTCGTTTACAACTGTAAAATACTGGGCGGCAGAGTTCAAACGAGGCCTTACGAGGTACCAATATGAACATGGCAGTGGTCGACCAAATGAGGTGACCACGCCAGAAATGGTGAAGAAAATCAACAAAATGGTATTGGATGACCGTCGACTGAAAGTGCGCGAGCTAACAGACATGGTAGGCATTCAAAAAGTGCAATACATCACATACTGACTGAAAAATTGGACATGAAGGAGCTGTGCGCAAGAAGGATGCCGCGATTACTCACAATGTAACAAAGACAGAGTCGTGAGGAGATTTCAATAGAGTGTTTTGGCGAAGTTTCACAGGAATAAAGCTGAATTTTTACGTCAATTCATAACCATCGATCAAACATGGGTCCATTACTTCACACCTGAGATGAAGGAACAGTTAAAATAATGGAATGAAAGGGAAGTATCAGCTCCAAAGAAGGCGAAGACAGTTCAGTTTGCAGGCAAGATCATTGTGTCAGTTTTTTTGGGATGCGCGTGGAATAATTCTTATTGATTATCTTCAAAAAGAAAAATCAATCAACCGCGAGTACTATGCGAGCTTATTGCAGCGTTTGAGTGATAAAATCAATAAAAAACCGCTGCATTTGGTGAAAAAGAAAGTTTTGTTTCATCAAGACAATGCACCAGTTCACACATCCGAAATTGCTTCCTAACGCACTCTATTCGCCAGATTTAGCCCCCTCGGATTATTTTTTGTTTCCAAACTTGAAAAATGACTCGGTGGTAAAATATTTGCCCACAATGAAGAGGTGGAGTCTGCGGTTGATGGCTATTTTGAGGAGCTCAACGATTCTCATTATAAACAGGGAATCGAAGCTATTGAACATAGCTGGGAAAAGTGCATCGAGCTAAAAGGAGATTATGTAGAGATATAAAGATATTTTTCCTATATTTATTGTGTTTTTATGTTAGGTCGGGCACTTGTGGGACTACCATCGTATATGTAGATCGGCATGTAGGTATCTAAATTATTGGTCTAATAATCCAAAAATTCAAAAATTTAAGACGGTAAAAGGAATTAAAAAAAATTATATTGTATATGTTACCCACTATAGCTTATTCCAAAATAGTTTAAGGATTTTATATAATGATTTTGTTAAAAACCGCGATTTTGTTAAAAATATAATAACGGATGGTTCAAAAAGTTGTTAACTTTTTGAAATGAAATAAAAAAAACCAAGTTCATCAATTTTAACAAATGTATTCTTAAAATTTACAAAAATTCTTGGAAATTGATGTTCTGAAGGTTACATTGCCTAAATGTCCTCCAGTTCCGTCCAGGCACTCCTGAAGCCGACCTCTAAAATTTGCCGTAACGCGGCTTCAAGTGGCGGGCCCTTCCAGAGTGGCGGGCCGATTGCAGTACTCTTGTCTTTTAAGATATCCGCCATAAAAAATCACAGGGAGGCAGGTCCAGGCTTCGAAGGGCCTTTAAATGTTCTCTCTTCGAGAAATCAATTTTCCCGGAAAAAAACGACGGACAAAGAGCCATTGGAAGTCTTGAGGAACCAAATGTTCCTCCAGTGTATCCTCCAAATTCTTGAAGAGCAGGAGTGAAAAAATTAGTCGACATAACGCTGATAATTCACCGTTACTGCGCGGCGTTGGTGGTTTTCGAAATAAAAACCGTGTGGTGGTTAGTAATTCTTATTTTTTTCTTAAGAAACACAAAAGATAAAAAATGGTTTTTTCAAAGTATGCGCCATCGCTAGCTCCACATTTTTCCGATTTCTCTGGCAAATTGCGGATGCCTTCCCAGACAAACCATACCTCTTTTGAGGTGGTTCAGTCATCAAGCCATTTTTGGACATTTCCGAAATTGTTGAAGTGTTTCATGGGAATTTCGTGAGACAGCGATAAAAACAGTGGTAGTCGGGAGGGGACAAGTCTGTTGAGTATGGCAGGTGGGGGCAAGAGTTCCCAGCCAAGTGCAGAAATAGTGGCTCTGCCCACTTTTGCTGTGTGTGATGGGGCCTTATCATGCTGCAAAATCACTTTTCCGTGTCTTGTTTCCCATTAGCCAACGGTATTAACTGTTTCACCTAGTTTCAGAAGCATATAGTACACGACACCCTTCTGATCCCACCAAATGCACAGCATTGTCTTCTTTCCAAAGTGATTCGGTCTTGCGGTCGATATTGATGGTTGACCTGGGTCAAGAGATGATTTTTTGCATTTTGGGTTCTCGAAATATATCCATTTTTCGCCTCCAATCACGATGGGATGCAAAATAGTCTTTCTTTCAAGCCGAGAAAGCAAAACTTCGCATACCGTTATTCGCTTTTCCATTTTTCTTGATCTTTTTTTGATCTTAAAATGCAAACATACTCGTGTTTTCTGGACGCTTTACATTTACTAAATATGGTGGAATTTGTTTCTTATTTTTCCTAAGTATTCCTATTATGGGTAGACTCGGATTGTTCAGAAGTGGTTATGGTGGAATTTGTTTCTTATTTTTCCTAAGTATTCCTATTATGCATAGACTCAGATCATTCAGAAGTTTAGTTGCTAATTATATGTTTGTAAAAAAATTATCCATTATCACATTTCTCTTTGTTCCCCTATAGGTTGACATAATCGTGGAACTAATGCCATATTTGATGTATCCATCTAATAAGGACCATCGAGCTGTTTCCCTACGTAAACTGCGTATGTGACCTAAAACATTTTAACATCAACTAAGGCAGATACTTTGATACCATATCTACGATGTTTATTTGGCATATAAACACTAAAACTGCATTTACCCCGGAAACCTTGAAGCATTTCATCTACTGTTGTAAAATGAGACATTGAATAGTATTTTGGTAAAATGGTAGTAAAGTTCTCAAAAAATTCTAGTATAGCCATTTTATCAAATTGTACTCGATCTTCCAGCATTGATTTATCATCGAAACAAATATTTCGCAGCAGAAAAAGAAATCTCTCCAATGACATAGTGACGCGATATAGCCTCATTTGATGGTTGCTTTTTGTTGCTCTTGAGATATATAATAATCCAAAGAGAGCTTTAATTTCAATTACATCAGTTTTCTTAGCAGTTCTGTAATCTGGGTCATAATTTTTCATTTCTATATATTTATTCGTATGCTGTAGTTCCAACATACTGTCAATAAAAATATATCCAAATTTCTAATGGTTCTTCTATCCGATGAGCAATTCCTTTAACGCCTGTTAGTTGCGTTATAAATATGTTGAGCATAAGTACTAACAGAGAAAGTTCTTTGAGAAGTTGCATGCTTTCTCCACCTAGTAATTCCGTCTTTTTGTATAAAACACGGAGTTTTATGCCTAGGTCCATCTGTTGATATAGTTTTATTGTCAAAAAAATCATCTTCAGATTCAGTATTCTCATCGATAGTTTCCATCTGATCATGTTCTAAACTTTCATCGTCATCGTCGACATCTGAAACTGTTTCTACTTCATGAAATAATCGTAGAAGCCTCTCCTGTTCTTTCTCATAATGCCCACTGGGCATTTTACTAATTCTGTAAATGTATTAATACAGAAATTAAAAAAAAAGTGTAAAAAGTACTGCACAATATTTTTTGGTGCATGGATACTAACCTCGGTCTTATGGGCCAATACTAATTATAACTCGATAAGGGTGTTTCATTAACGAACGCTGTTAACACACTGTATGTGAAAACTCTAAATAGAAAGGTTCCTAAACATATTGCGCGCGCATTTAACCTACTCGATATTTATCGGTAAAATTCATTTTGATCGGTCTCTGACACCGTTACGTTAATAACGGAGGGTTAATAAAAAATGGCACGGATTCGCACAATCTGAAATATCTCGAAATCTGACCGAAAATTGCCAATCCAAACAGATGCAGGGCAAAACCCTCTTGGCATGACTGTCGAAGGTGGAAGGATCGACACAATATTTTTTGCCCTTGGGTATCGTAAAGAATCCATTTTTCATTACCTTCATACGATTCGTATAACCAAAAATTTCTATTTTTTCCCTACATTCCTATATAAATTATTTTAGACATCTGCATGGTCGGTTCCAATTTTTTAATAAATTTGCGATTTCTGTGATTATTTTGTTATTTTGTTAAAATGGAGTTAATGTAAAAGCCCGTCTCGTTTTTAGATTTTTGCAAAATTTGCAAAACGAATTAGTTATTTGCAAAACCGAAGTGTTATCCACTGCACACGTGTAAAATTTTCACTGTGTTTGATAGAAGGAATTTCAAAGAGTACATGGGAAAAAATTATGTAATTTTTTTTAATTTCTAAATTTCGTTAAGCATTATAAATTACAGAAAATAAGAAGCACTTTCGAGATATTATGCGTTTTAATTTTAGATAAGACAAGATTGCTGCGCAGACGCAAAATAATACATGTGCTGTGTACAGTGAGGGGTGCCGTTGACGAATCCACGTACCGTAAGTGGTTCAAAAAGTTTCGTGAAAATAATTTTAATCTTAGCGACGCACCACATTCTGGACGACCGTTCGAGGTTGATGAGAATGGCATATTGGTGTTAATTGAAACTGATTGCCAAAGAACAATAGACCTTTTCAGGACTAGCTGCAAGCAAGCGCGTCCGCCATATTAACGAGGCGTTAAAATATAAGTTTCGAGCACTTTTTATAAATATAGCTGGATAACAAAGATCATTATCCTTATTATCAATGCAACTTAATGAAAAATGAATTGATGGTGTTTTATTAGTGCATCTCACAATAGAAACACATAATTTTATTCGATTACAATGATGGTTAAAATGCCATGGCCGTCCACAACATGGAAATAAAGCAAAACTTGTTGAAAGGTTAGGATGACAATGATATTCATATATTTTCATTTAATATATTTACATTATTATATTTATTATATTTATAACATTATATCTATATTTTTAACTTTATGTTTATAATATTTCATTTATTTATATTTTAAGTTTGGAGCAAATTTTAATTTTCATTTCTTTTAATACTTTTATATTCTACATAGGAGCAATTAGCAGCAGTTAAAATAATTAACTTGCGCCATGAGTTTGTTTATATTTTTCAGCCAAACAGGCACTTGGTATTTGTACCTACATAAACATTCATCATTTGACGTTTTAGCATGAGCTATTAGATTAACAATTAAATGGATTAAAATTACATGATTACATAATTCTTTTACCAAACTGATGGGGTCAGGATGTTCTGTTGCTAGACCACTTTCTTCTTTCAAATAAAGTGAACAAATATACGTATCTTTGTTAATATGAGTAATCAGTTGGAATCGACCATCACATCGGCCACATTTTTTAACTCACCAATCACATTTAGCACACTTTGGACAAATTTGTATATGTTTTTGTTTCGTTGATTTAATAAGTATTCGACAATATTCAAAACAATGCTTTGTAAAACTAATAAAGTAATATAAATGCTCCAAAAATGATTTACTACACCTATAGTTGCGACATATCTCATAACAACAACGTTTTTTGTTGTTTTTTTTACTGATAACCTATATATTTATTAAAATGCTTGTATTTACATAAATACCGGTTTACATTCGAGAAAAGTTAAGCCATGAATTTGGCCAAACTGGTGGGATAGAGCACTATTTTGGAGAAATACAGTTCGCAACTAAGTAAATTATAGGGAGCAATTAACGAGAATCGGCTTGAATTAGCGAACAGAAGGGCACCGGGTTCCATTGCGATAATGCTAGACCACATATTTGGCCATATATACCATATATTTGGCCACCCGGCATAAACTTTTACAACCTAACCGGTATGTTTTGGTCCATCCACCGTACTATCCCGAGCTTGCACGCTCCGACTACAAATTTATTTAGATGACTTCGAAACAGCTGTGACGGTAAAAACGTTAATTCCTTAGAAGAGTTGAGAAATCACCTGGATCAGTTCTTTAGCTAGAATTCTCAGCTAAAAATACTGCTCACATGAGAATTGGATTATGCAGCTACCGGAGAGACCGAGAGCGATCGTCGAGAGAGAACGGTATATACAATATATATTTTTTAATTTTTCCCAGAAAAATGGGACGAATTTGCGATTGAATTTTGTAACTGCTGTAATCCGAAATATATACAATATTGGACTATTGCATATTTTCAAATTAAAATGACATAAATAAATTATAGTGTATTTGTTGTATTATATTTAATTAATTTATAATGAGTTTTATTTTTAGTATGCTGTACCGCTCTGAATGTAGTTATTAATTAAGGTATAATTACGGTATATAAAGGATCTTTCAAATTGATCGATTTTTTTTATTTTTTGAATAAAATACGTAATTTGCGTTAATTTCAAAAAAACGTTTCATTGTTAATTGAAGCACAGTGTATGCCATTTAAATACGAATGATAACATCTGCCAAATGACCACCTCTTGAAGAGGTGGTACACATTTAAGTATTTAAATACACAGTCAAGACAGTAAACAATCACACAGTAAACCCTACCTATATATATTTTTTGGTAGTATGTCACTGTCATAAAAATCTATTGTTGTCAATGTAAGTATCGTTGACATATACAAAAAAAAATATATTTACTTCCACTCCTTACTTTATATATTACAAATTAATATAATTAATTTTTTAGATTAGTTTTCAAAACGGGGGGAGAGGACCCACCGAAACGTTAACGTTAAAAGTTTGTATTTTTGAAGAACATTTTTATATTTTTAAATTTTGTTCGTTAGGGAAAATTTATTACAGAAAAGAATCCCTGAGAAATTTGTCTTCGTTTGTATTTTTGTTTTTATGCAGTGATACTTGATTTAAATAAGAACATATACATGTAATATTTTTTGAGCTTTAGATCGTGGCGAAAAACCCAAAAAAAAGAAAAAATATATGAACACGCCACATTCATTCAGACATCACCTCTTGAACCAATGACTCGAATAATGTAATCCTTTAATTCAGGAATCGATCATGGATTGTTCTTATAGACCTCGATTTTCACGTAACCCCAAAGAAAATTAAACTTGAACAGATTTACCACTACACCAAACCACTTTTTTTAAACTGCTCGACGCACCTTTTGCTAACCATGTTAGCATCATCAGAAGATGATTTAATATAATTCTAAAACTAAACTATATTCTATTTATATTAAAAACCCTTCTTAATGAAGCGTGTAAAGGAACTTTTAACTAATTTGCTTTGCTCAATTGCAAACGCTCAATTTTGCTTTGCCGGTATCCCGCAGTGCTTTGGAGGATATGGTAGTCGGTATTGAAACTGGTATATAACACTCACAGGAGTCTTCCAAAGCTTTCGTCAGAGAGTCATGTAAAGGCAAAATTGCAAAAACTATTTTGAAATAAAAGTAAAAAAATACCAAATATTTCTAAGATTGTCAAGCGTCTGAGAGAGAAAAATTGTTTTTATTTATAAGCTGATAAGGGAAATAAGGTTGTAGTAATGGACAAACCTGATTACTTTGAACGCGTTGACAAATTAATTCAAGACGGTCCTTATAAACGTTTACCTAGGAATCCATTGTCAAAAATGATTAACCAAGTCATAGATACCTTGAAATCTTGCAACAGCCTTATTTCTCCTTCTCTGAAAAGCAAACTACATGTTTCTAATCCATAAACTAGGAAAATCAATGAGGCCAATTGTATCAGCCATTGATTCTTCAACAGACAACTTGGCAAAGTGGTTAACAAAGGAATTTGAAAATCTACCAAACCAACTACCTACCTGTTCTGTGATAAACTCAACTAATTGATTCCACATACCTTGAAATACCTGAGGGAGTTACTCGAGTTAATCGATTTTACTAATAAGATTGTTTCTGAGTACATCTCCTTAACAAGATTATGTATGAAGCAAAATTGTTTTCAGCTTAATAACAGGTTTTATGAATAACTAGAAGGAACGGCAATGGGCAATCCTCTGTCACCGTTTTTAGCCAACTTATTTATGAGTAAATTTGAAACCGAGGCAAAAGATGAATTCAGTTACTTTCCGAAGGTATGGTTAAGATATGTGGATGACTTTTTGCCATTTTCGATTCGAAAAATGAAAATTTAGATGATTTTATAAAGAACTTAAATAGTAAATCTCAAAATATAATATTCACGCATGAACTCGAAAACGACAGTTTACCATTTCTGGATGTTTTAGTTAGTAGAAACAATAAAAATAGGTTAGATTTTGACATTTTCAGAAAAAAACACCACCACTTCGAGATACATTCCTAACGATTGAAACTATAGCTTTCAAAATAAGATGGCTAGTTTAAATTTTATGGTAAATAGATTAATTAATTTTCCTTTAAATAAAGATAATTATAACAAAGAATTAAAATTAATTAGGGAGGTATCTGAGTGATTTGATGCCCAATTCATAAGAGGGCTAGACAACATTTTGAAAAAAATGGACATTAAGGTTGTGTACAAACCATATAATAAATTAAGAGAAGTTCTGGGTAATTCAAAGGATAAAGTAGAGCAACATGAAAAGTCGGGGATTTACGAAATTAGTTGTCAAGACTGTGATCGATATATTGGGCAAGCAAAAAGATCTATATTGACAATATATAAAGAACATATTGCCCACATTAGATATGGGAGAAATGAAAAATCTTTTGTTACCCAACATGCAATCGAACAGGACCACAGTATAAATATTAGTAATTTAAGACCAATTAAAAGTGTTAATAATAATAATAGGGCTTTGGATGTATATGAAAGCATTCAAATAGAAAAATGTAAGAAAATCATGAACCGAGATAAAGGACCTATCCCGTTCAGTCAACTTTTTCAATAATTAATATCAAGGCTTAGTAAACTTCACTGTTGATGGTTTTTAGGCGCTTCGTTAGGAAGGGTTTTTCATATAAATAGAACATAGTTTAGTATTAGAATTATATTAAATCATCTCTTGATGATTCTAACATGGTTAGCGAAACGTGCGCCGAGTAGTTAAAAAAAAACGTGATTTGGTGTTTAGTGATAAATCTCTTCAACTTTAGTGTTTCACACCAAAGTTTCCAATAGAAAAATTGACCGAAAGAAAATAGTCCAACGGTGTCAAATCATATAACCATCAGAGTGAGGTGTAGCGCCCTCCTGTTAGAACGACATATTCTCTAGATCAATATTATTCAATTCAGTACACAAAAATCCAGTTGACTCACGATATTGAACACCATTCACAGTTACAGCTTCATCAATAGCATTCTGAAAGAAAGACTGTCCAATTACACCTTCTGATATAATGCATAGCAAACAGTGACTAGTTTAGTATGCAAAAGTTTCTAATAAATCAATTGTGGATTTTTCTCACCCCAAATGCGGTAATTTTGTTTATTAACTTAGCCAACCAATTTCATGTGCTTTATCTGAAAAGATGATTTTTTGAAAAAAATCATCTGTATGTTCTTTGATCCAATTGACAAATGCATGATGCTTTGAATTATCCAGCGGCTTTAGTTTCGGAGTTATTTGAACCTTATATGCCTTCAGAGCTAAATATTTTCGTAAAATACGCCATGTTGTGAATTGACTAATGGAAATTTCTGGGTCTTGAGCAATCCAAATCAATATCCTCTTGCGAACGATCACTATGACTATATATTGCTCTTCTTTTATCTTCCACCCAACCAGTTTCTTGAAGTTTTATAACAATTCGATTGATGGTGCTTTCAAATGGACAATTGTGCAAACCGTATATATCACGTAATTTTCTAAAAACATTTTTCACTGAACGCAAATTTTTATAAAATAATTCAACAATTCTAACGCATTGTTGTGTTATGTACGACTTAATTTTTATAAATATCATACATTATACTTCTAAAATAAGACTAGACCTATAGACTGAGTGCTGGAGGAAAGTGAGTATGTAAAATGTGAGGACCGAATTCCACCAATGGACTTGAGTAAAGAATGGGTCAAAGATTAATAATACAGATCTTGCCGATTCATTTTTTGCTCCATTTTTACCCCTCTCCTCTTATTTGTAAAGGAAATCGATTGAGCACATCCTACAAAATCATTTTAATGATTATTTCCGTAATGATTTATAGTTTTTTTCTAATGATGAAAGTGATGATGGATTGTTGAATTAAAAAAAAAAGAATAAGAATTTTTCTTAACAGATGCACGTGCAAAGCATCTGACGTGCATATCACTTTCATCAAATTAAAGCCGAAACCTATGTTTTGAGAAATCAGTTTATATCTGAGTTCATCAGCAGTAATTTTTTGTGAAAATAAATATGTGCAAACTATTTCTGACTGTTTCAATTGCTCATCATTTAGGTCAATATTTCCCAAAGGCATAGGGGCTGTTTGTGCAAAATCTTCAGACGCAGCTTTCAAACATTGCATTTTACTGCCAAATCTGCTAGTAGTGTTGCAACCACTTACAGCATGTAATGCTCGCAAAATATCACATATGCTTTCACCCAGGGTAGTGCTTTATACCTGATGCAATGTCCAAACTTATTCAATATACTTCTCAACTGTTTTGATCTAGTCAAATGATGAATTGATTCAGCTAAAGCTATATGTTTCGCAATCTGTTTCTCACTAACTATAAAAAATATGTCATAAAATACAGATAATGCTCTTCTATAATAGTTCAAACTCAATTTTTGGCAACTTTCCATTTTCTAAGAATTTTTAAAGCAAATTTTCATCACGTAAATCGCCACTAGATATTAAATCTGTTCTTAATAATTCTTGATGCAGTGGTTTTGTACTTTCAATGATGTAATCTTGAATGAATGCTACGGACACGTTCTATTATTTTCGCTAATGGTATATTGCCCATAAACACTAATGAAGATTTTGATCAGTCGGATAAGAAAATAAGAAGTTTTCACCAAAATTATTTTCACCAACTTATTAAGTAGGGATTTCACTATAGGATTCTCGATCACTGCATCCTCTATATTTGTAAGTAAAGCGAGTCGCTAAGCTAAGAAGCGCTCTCCAAAAGAATGAGTTGAAAAGTGATCTTTTATTTCATTTATGAGTTTAACAAATGCGTCGTTAAGTATTCCTTTAGAGATTTGATTTGAAGGTCACCTGCTGGATTAGTAGAATTTCTCGGCAATCTTAAATAATCACGGTAACAATGTTTGTGATACTTCACTTCCATAGCAAATAAATCTTCAGGTCGTTAACAAGTACTAAGTTGGATAAAAGCATGGTCTTCCTTACTAAGTGCAGTATTTAAAATTTGTTCCGCTGCTGAAATTTCGCAGCGTAGAGCACAAATGCAGCTGCTTATCTTTGTTTTTCGTTAACTTTTCACAAAATAAGTATTTCAACGCTTTATTCGATGCTGCAGGTACCCTTGATAGCGAATGAGAATGTCGAGAATCTAACACGCTTGCTTTGGGAGTTGAAATGGACTCTTCTTTTTTTATTCAACGCAATTTCTCGGTGCCTTATTTTCTCCTCATTTATGTTGGTAACTAAACAGCCTTGGTGTCATGAAAATTGTTGTCTCGTGGAGTCTGGATTATATAGTTTTAAAAAGTTTTCACTAATATTGTCTTTTTTTCTATCTGCTGCTTTTTTATTACTAAGCAGCGCGCTTAACTTCGGTTCTTTCACTAAATCATTTGTTTTAGAAAACCAATATCACTGTTCGTTTGCCCTTTTTCTTTTCAAATGAACCACTTCTAGCGACATTTCTAACGGTTTTCAATAAAACACTATTTAAATAGACACTCAAAAATAACGAAAATCAAATTATTTTATGCTTATACAACAAACACCACTATATAATGCAACACTTTTGCATCGATAGACTAAATAGCTGAGCACGCTATGCTTACCACAGGTGGTCGGAGGGGTTGGGAAGGGAGTGGAAGGGACCACCACCAAGATCTGTCTTCTCATTGTTTGGGGTCTCAGGTATAAAAATCGGAGCATAATTGCCGGTCCTCACATTTTAAATTCTCAACTACCTCCAGCACCTGCACTACTAAGCAAATTCACGTCGATTTGTACTTTATTCAAAAATTTAAAAATACCTCTCAATTTGAAAGAGTCGTTACAACTATTTTCTTGAACTTCTCGGTGTGTAATTCGAATACTAAACTCGAAGAGATTTACCATTACACACCAAATCACTTTCGACGCGCGTGATTTGGTATTTAGTGATATATCTGTACGACTTTATCGTATCAAACTGAAGGTTCCAAAAGAAGAATTGAACATTCTGTTGCTGGCTTGTATATTTTATATTGTTTAGCTCTTGCTAATTTATTTAAAATAGTTATTTTTTTAGATATAATCCATTTTTTTTCTGTTATTTTTGTTTTATTTTTAATTTATCCTTTCTGAGTAATTTTTTATTACATTATTTTAATTTTTTCCACATAGCAAAAGCAATTAAATAATCATACCATATCATTAAGTAAAATTATAAATGTCTATATATGTTTTAATATATATTCGTATATTTTTTATATATCTATTATTTCACTTTTTTACTTCCAGAACATCATAATCAAGCAATTCACATTTTTATATCCCGAATAAGAAGAAACTTATGATTATTTATTTAAGAATCATGGAAAGTTAAGCTAAGCGACATATTACTTAATAAAAATGTTTTTAAAGTGTAAGCTTATAGTAATATCAAATGACGAAACTTTTGTTTACATTATATATATATATATATATATATATATATATATATATATATATATATATATATATATATATATATATATATATATATATATATATATATATATATATATATATATATATATATATATATATATATTCATATTTAAATATATTTACGATATTCGAAAAGTGATTTATATTTTTGTTATCAACAGGTTGTATGCATTTTTTGTTTGTTTGTTCGAATCAGAATGCGATGTACGTGACCTCGAATGGAACCTCTGTATTCCTGTTATGTACCTTTTAGTTGACCAGAAGTGGTACTTCAAATTCTTAATGTTATTCAGTATTGTGTGCTGAAACCAACCACCCCAATTTCTTTTTTGTGCCCGTATTTGTTTTGTGACAGCCAGTTCTTTTTGACTGGATATTATTTCTCATACTTTCAGAGTCGACATTTCGTTAGCATATATATATATATATATATATATATATATATATATATATATATTATGTTGGGCAGAGGATTTCAATGGATGGAGATACCGCCCAGCAGGTGGGACGACGTATTAAGTGTGGCTGGCAAGCTCAACACAGTGTTTAAGAGCATACTCCCATTTTGCCTTAAAAGAAAAGTCTTCGATCAGTGCATGATGCCCGTTATGACACGGAAGTAAAACCTGAACACTCATCACAATCAATTCAAAAACTTTGGGTAGCACAGAGGGGAATGGAAAGATCTGTGCTTGGCATTACAAGACGAAACAAAAAACCCTGCATATGGATCAGGGAACAAACGAAGGTGTTTAACATCATTAGAAGAGTGAAGCAATTGAAATGGATATGGGCAGGCCATGTAGCGAGGAGATGAGACAACAGATGGAACAGGGTAATACTGGAGTGGATACCGTTTGATCGCAAACGTCCGCGCAGCAGACCGAAAGCTCAATGGACTGATGCCATCGTTAAGTATATAGGACCCGAATGGCAGAGGAAAGCCCTGGAGGAAAGGGAAAGAGGAATGAAGAGGCCTTTATCCTGCAGTTGATCGGCACGAGCTGATGATGATGACAATGATGATGATTATTTAGAAATCATAAGTTTATTTTCTATCAACAAATAAACTAAAACAGAATAGTTTACATATACATCAAATGAAGTAATCGACTGACATCAAATAAATATTAACAAAAAAATAATGTAAAATAATTTCAATAAATACCTTTCAATAAATAAGAGCTTGGACAGAAAAATAAGAGTGTTTAGAAATAGCATGCACAAAAAAAGAAAAAAGTAGTATAACACGGACAAACTAGTCAAAATCAACTTATTAGTTAGTATTTTGCTGGATACCTTTTATTTTTGTGGCAAAACTGTAGCACATCGACTAGTCATGGAGTCTATTTGCGGCAAACTTCAACAGGAATGGCAATACCAGATTTCTTGAACAGTAATAATTTTTTAGCATTTGATAATAATTTTTTGGCATTTGATGTTTTCCTTAAAGTTAGCCACTTCTTCAAACTTTTCCACATATTTCCTATAGGATTCATGTCCGGTAACCGAGATGGCCAAGGTAAACAAACATATTGTGGGTATCCAATCAAGTTTTCACATTTTTGGCGGTGTGTTTGGGATCATTGTCGTGCTGGAAGTTCCACCATAATGGTATATGTTCTTCGGCATAAGGCAACATAATATTCAGTAGATTTTTAAGTAAATTTCTTTGGTGAATGATATGTTTTATCCAATGGATTAGACCAACTCCGGCATATGAAAATAAACTTCAAATTTGAATATTGCCTCCACCATGTCTTACGCCGGCAATAATATATTTTTAATTCAAATGTCCCTTCACTGGACTCCGAACACGTACTTTTCCATGATCACCAAATAAAGGTATTTTAGTTCCGTCGGAAAAAAGAACATTTTTCCAAGGTTTTCTGTTTAAATTATTGCGTGCAAACTTCTTACGTAGTTCTAAGTCTTTTTTATTCAAATAGGAAACTTTCCTTGAGATTCTGCCATTACAGCCAAATTGTTGGAAACGTCCACTAATACTTCTTGTACTGATCAGTAACTGTATTTCCCGTTTGGCAACCGCCGAAATCAAAAAAGAATTTTTACACACTTCGCGAATTAAACGGCCATCTTCTCGATTAGAAGTTTTTCGTTTCCGGCTTCGGAACTTTGCATTTATGCTCAGGTGTTTGCTCCATGTTCTTTTTCTTTTAATACTTTGGAAACACCGGAAGGAGATCTAATAATAAATATATAAGATAAGATATAATAATAAATATATAAGATTTATTTCTGTTCGCACAATTATAAAATTAGCGGGCATTCTTCATCAGTACAATGTTAAGTACAACTTACACAAACAATATATATATATATATATATATATATATATATATATATATATATATATATATATATATATATATATATATATATATATAAACTGGAGTACGCCAAGGAGATGGATTATCCCCATTCCTCTTCAACCTGATCCTGGACAAAGTCATAAGGGAATGGGAAAAAGAACTGAAAAATCAAGGAAAACGGAAACCAATATAACTCCAAAAACAACATAGAAATATCATGCCTGGTCTTCGCAGACGACTTAGCCATACTCGCAGGCAATGAAAAAAGGGCAACCAAACAGATCGAAGTCCTCAAGGAATGTGCAGAGAAAGTAGGCCTACAAATCTCCTTTCGAAAAACCGAATTATTCTGCTCAAAATTAGATGTTCAAAATTTGAACACCAAATACGGCAAAACAAATAGGGTCACTCACTTCAAATACCTGGGCGAGATCCTCGAGTCCACAGGAGGAGAGAAGATGGCACAGAAGTCTCGATTACAGAAGATGAAGAGGGCATATGGCAAGACACACAAAATCTACAATAAGAAATACCTATCCACATACGCAAAAATAAGACACTACAACACAGTACTCAAACTAGAGGTACTATACGCAAACGAGACACTTACACTTTATACAAAAAGCGGCATATAAAACATACTAAAAGAAGAACGTAAAATTATGAGGAAAATTATCGGCCCAAAACTGACAGAGGAAGGATACAGACTACATTCTCGAAAGGCCACAAAGAGAATGTCCAACGTAGCGGCGGACATAAGAAAAGGAAGGTTGAAATTCTATGGACATATTAGTAGACTCCCACCGACAAGACTCACGAACAGAATTCTTATATACATACAAGCAGTCAAATCAACAGTACCATGAAACACAAGTCAGAGCTGATCTAGGAAAGGCACAAATGTACAAAATACAAGAACAAAATACAGAAACAAAATACATATGTGGAACGTTGCATCAGAGAGCGAAGTTTCGAGGAGATTGGAAACAAAGTGGACGGGGAGAGAAAGAGAATCCACGGAGAAAGAATGAGAGAGGTGCGGAGGATCAGAAAAAAAAAACGAAAATGAGTCGGAATATTGCGTGATGCATAATTTGCGTGATGCATAATTTGCGTGACGCAATAATTTGCGTGATGCAACCGGGTCTATACGCACCTAGTAGTAGTAGTATATATATATATATATATATATATATATATATATATATATATATATATATATATATATATATAAGGTATACTAGGTGTCCCATTAAGGATGTATCGCAGCCGTATCTTGAAAACTACTTATCCCACAGCTTTGGGGAAAAAAAAATTGTACTATAAATGATCATGAGAAATTCACCAAAAATATTTTTAAGCTTCTAAAACGACCGCAAGAGGGCGTGACGAGCTAAACATTTTATAAAAATCATTTTTTTGTGTATTTCCAAATGTTAACACCGAGTAAGAAAAATTCTCAGTTATAATTACCAAACTGTCTCCTACAACTTTGTTTTATGACATTTTGTCGTAATTTCACGAATAGAGGGGTGGAAGGGAGTTTTACCTATTGATATAAAAAGTCGTCTAATGTCCGTTTGCCTTAACCGATTTTCCTCAATTTGGATTCATTTAAAAGGCAATTGCTGGGACAATCAGATAATCTGGGAGATAAATTATTTAGTTTATAAATGAAACCGCGAGGTGGCGTTACATTCAACAATAGCTTTTTGAAGTTTTGTTCAGTTTTTTCAAATGCAATGGTACATCTTTTATTACATGGCTAGAAAGGTAATTTAAAGCGGAATCATCCAGTGAAAACCCGAAATCGATATCTTTGACATGTCAAGACCAAACCAGCATTTCAAGAGCGGAAATTGAAGCTGCCGTTTTTAGTACTCGTCGAAAAATAAATCTTTGCATTTCTAAGGATGGAAGGCATTTTGAACATTTAGAAAGGCGTTAAAGTTCAGATTCTAATAATTATTATACTGTTGTGCTGTTAATTTTATTTGACTGTTGTTATTATTATTATCTTCGTTGTTGGCCCGTTGGCCTTTAAACACGCTCCAAATTAATATGGCACGAAGAATTATGGACCAATCCTGAGCCTGAGTAAAGTGTGAAGGAAGGCAAACATTAGGTTAATATTTTTTTAACTTAATGCAGGTAGTAGTGAAATAATGTTCGGGTTTTCACTGGATGATTCCTCTTTAAATTACCTTTCTAGCCATGTAATAAAAGCTGTACCATTCCATTTGAAAAAACTGAACAAAACTTCAAAAACACTATTGTTGAATGTAACGCCACCGCGCGGTTTCATTTATAAACTAAATAATTTATCTCCCAGATTATCTGATTGTCCCAGCAATTGCCTTTTAAATGAATCCAAATTGAGGAAAATCGGTTAAGGCAAACTGACATTAGACGACTTTTTATCTCAATAGGTAAAACTCCCCTCCACCCTTCTATTCGTGAAATTACGACAAAATGTCATAAAACAAAGTTGTAGGAGACAGTTTGCTAATTATAACTGAGAATTTGTCTTACTCGGTTAACACTTAAAAATACACAAAAAAAAAAGATTTTTAAAAATGTTTAGCTCGTCATGCCCTCTTGCGGTCGTTTTAGAAGCTTAAAAATATTTTTGGTGAATTTCTCATGATCATTTTTAGTACAATTTTTTTTCCCCAAAGCTGTGGGATAAATAGTTTTCAAGATACGCCCGCGATCCATCCTTAATGGAACACCGTATATATATATATATATATATATATATATATATATATATATATATATATATATATATATATATAGCGTTGTGGATGGTAATTGTACGGTTTTAGATAAAAACATTAAATAAAATTAATTATACAAAATAGTCAGGAAGGACCTCAGAAGGAAAGTCAGAAAGGAATATATATACATATATATATATATATATATATATATATATATATATATATATATATATATATATATATACATATATGTATGTATTTATATATATATATATATATATATATATATATATATATATATATATATATATATATATATATATATATATATATCTATATATATATATATGTAGCGTATATATATGTATATATATATAGCGTTGTGGATGGTAATTGTACGGTTTTCGACAAAAACATTAAATAAAATTAATTACCCAAAATAGTCAAGAAGGGAGTCAATAAGGAAGAACGATATTTAAGAACAAATATTTATGTATTTGCTTAAATCAATAATCTTAATATTGCACGATTATCTATAGGGCGATATATACAGCTCCTTTAATATACAAACACATTAATATTCTGTCCACCTGCTATTGATCCAATTTAACGCGATAACATTGGCCTGGTCTATTTATCAGATCTCAAATAATTACAAATTGTTTATTTAAATTCTATAACAATCTTATGTTTTGAATGACAAGTTAGTTTAATAACATGAGAAGTTCTGATCTATGATCGATAAATTAACAATTATTTTTTGCATTCCTTTCGATGTATCAATAAATTATATGTTTTTTGTAATTGATTATGTAATACCTGTAAACAGGATTATTGATACTTGTCATTATTTACACCAATGACATATAAATTACTATATTTTAAACCCATATGTGTCTTAGCAGAAATAAAAGCTTTTCAAACAACAAAGTGACATTAATAATGTAAAAAATTAATTATGCAACAGTTCAGACCAGATACCCTAAATGGCATCTGTCCTCCAATCCCATCTTATTTTTGAAATATTAGTAGCGTATTTTTAGTTCTATTAGAACTACACAACTGTTTTCTTGTGTTCGACTTCTTACCACAAATTAAGTTTTTCGCATATCCCTATACGCAAAAATCTATAAGGTTTAAGTCGGGGGCCTGCCACGATAGTCAACGATAGACACGATAAAATCATTTTTCAACATGAAAATGGTCAGCCCCGTGTTATAAAATGTATAAAAATTTTTTTTTGGAAAAACGTTAAATGGCACGTCCTATCCCACCCGCCATATTCACCGGAGTTAGCTCCTTTGGACTACCACATATTTGGATCGATGCAGCACGGGCTTCCAACAAAACTTATTAACACATTATTAACAAGTAAAAATTTGGCTTGATGAATAGTTGCCGTCAAAAAAACCAAGAATTTCTTTGGCGCGGAATCCATTCTTTGACAAAAATATGGGAAAAGTACTAGCTAACGACGGCCAATACTTTGATTTGTTATCGAAATAAACGCTCAAATTTTATGAAAAAATCGATATTTGTTATTACAAATCATAATATTTCACTTTAATAGTCTGAAGCAATCAACACGAACCATTTTCTATTAGAAATTAGCTGCTGTATCGAATCAATGAACTTCGGGCATTTCAAATTAAATTTAATATATTAAATTTCCTATATGAGCAAAATTGAAAGAACGCAGAAAACTATATTAAGCCTGGTCGACACCAATAAAAATTTGCGTGTGTGTTGAATTTACTGTGCGGCAAAATATTTACAACGCAAAATTACCACACACACTCAATAAATATTTGTGTTGTACGCCCCGTTCCGTCTGTATGAGTGCAGTGAGATGTTGGTAGGTTATGTTTAATTAGGTTATTCGAACAAGCGTCAAAAATAAAGTTGTTTATATTTGTAAAGTGTTTATACTTATTTTCGTATTTTCGGTAGTTTATACTTTTGTGTTTTGGTACAAAAGCTTCATCCAACAACACCTTTTCTGGCGATTTTTTCCCTATTTCTTGATTAAATAGTTCATTATTATTAATGCAGAACACTTCTACTTCAACATAATAATATATTGGGACATACTTTGGCTACAATCAGTTACTCAATAAATAACTTACTAAACAATAAATTTCAATATAGCCACGTCAGGTAGATATCTTTTTGAAACTAAAACACTAATTTCACTTTAACAATATGTCCACATACAAATCCTGTGCGCCACAAATTCCTTTGACATTCGCAAGAAAACCGAAAACAGATGGTTCGTGCGCGTGCTGTGCAGCGAAAATATTTATGTGTGACTTTGTGTGTCAGAGCTTCTATATTGCAACACACGTACACCACATACAACACATACAGGCACGTACAATGCATAATTTTATTGATGTGGACACATCTTAAAAGGGCGACATATATGAAGTTATAAATATATAACACCGGCAAAAGAATCATGAACATGATAACGGCATTAATAATAATTATTTACCACTTAATAAACTATCTAAATATCCAAATTTTAAAAATACATAGAATTAAATTTATATTATAAAATTGTAATTAAAATTATATGATAAAATGATAATTAAAATTACATTATAAAATTATAATTAAAATTATATTATAAAATTCAAATAATTTTTTCATCACATGTTGGAAAACGATTGAAATAAACCTACATGTGAATAAATAATCTCTGTATCAATTCAAAACAAATAATAAAAACATGGCACCCATGTTATCATCCCAGGTACTATATCCGTGCCTACAATAATCCTGTAACAACGTATGAAATTCATCTTTATGCTAGAGTTGAGCTCCTTTAATATGCAAACACATGAATATCCTGGCCACCTGCTGTTGACCCAATTTAACACGATAATATTAGCCAGGTTAATTTATGAGATCCCAAATAATTACAACATTTTTATTTTAATTCTATAACGATTCATGTTATCATTCATAACAGAAGTTTAGTAAAGTAAGAAATTCTGACCTATGATCGATAAATTAATAAGTATTTTTTGAATTCCATTCGATGTATCAACAATCGGTTGGATTTGATTATGTAATATCTGTAAACAGGATTATTGGTGGTTGTCAATATCTATACCAATGACATATACATTTCATATCTTTTAAATACATAAACATTGGTTATGATATTTCAAATTTTTAGTTTTAAATGACGGGTGCTCAGGTATGTCAAAAGTAGATAAGTTCGATATTTTTGCTGTTTTGGGGAAAAACGAATTTCGTGTGTTGAATAAACACTAACTACACTTTGCGTGGAAAAATCATGGCGCAGACCGAAGAAAAGGCGAAAACTTATTACGCGAACTTTGCTCCTTCATATGCCATGGCTCATAAGCAGTTTCCTGAGTTTGAATGTGGTCGAACCGACACGAGTAACACTTCACCCTTAAAAGAGCCCGTTAAGGTCACTAATGAGAAAATGGTCAAATAATGCATAATATAGTATAGGTCTATCCTAGAACGAGGCTTAGAAAGATTGTTAAGATGATAGGCATGTGGGATCACTGTGTGCGATACATTCTATACGGACATTTGGACGTGAGAAAGCTATTGGCGCTATGGGTGCCACGTTTGCTCACTGCAGATCGAAAACGGAATCGAGGGACTTGGCTTGTACTGACTTCTTTCGTTTTCCAAACAAAGAAAGACACATGAAGAGACCATCGCCGAAACAGATATTTATTTTGCAGATTTCAACAATTAGTACTGTTTGGAACCCATAAAAAAGATATATATTTTGGATAGTTCTAGATAAAACTCGAATACAATAGTTTTAAATGTTTTCGAATTTGTATATAGAATTAACATTCAAGTTTCCATGTTGGAATTCTGATTCATGTCAAATAAACAAAGTATACAAAATGGCTACCGACATACAACGAAGCTGTCCCATAAGAAAGTTTCTATTTCATTGACTTACTGCGCAAACGCAACAACTGTGAGGGGCGCGGGGCGTATGTCAGTCGATAGCCCCGCGTTTAGAAATTTAATCAGTATGGAGCATTTCTCGGGAGCATTGTCTGTGCAAGAATTTTACAAAAAAAATTAAGAGATAATTTTAACAATAAAATAATGAAGAGAAATGAGAATTTTACTTTTTTTGTAAATATACAGAACTATCGCTATTGTAGTGCAATGAACCCGAAACACAAGCAGCAAAAGCCTCTACATTCACCTAAAGCCACTATATGGGCAGCCATCTCAGCGTGAGGAATAATCGGCCCATACTTTTTTGAAGATGGGAGGGGATGTGCATTTACCGTCAAGTCAGAGAATTATGTGGAAATGTTGGACAATTTTTGGTACCTGAACTGCAAAATATTGCTGGTTATCATCAAAGAACATGGTTTTAGTAGGACGAAGCAACATCACGCACTTTCAACACGTCTCTGTCACAAGTTCGTGAAATTTTCCCAAACAAATTGATCTCCACGAAAGGTGACATAAATTGTCCTCCATGTAGTCCTGATTTGAGCACTACGGACTTTTTCCTAAAATCGAAAGTTTACGTCAATAAACGGGGTTCTTTGGTGCAGTTAGAAGAAAATATCCCACACGAAATGGCAGCCCTTCCAGAGATTATGTGCCGAGCCGTCTTAAGGAAATTTGTTGTTCCATTTAGATGAGTGCCGTGACCGTAAAAGTTTACATTTGGAAGACATTATTTTTAAAAAGTAATTTCCTAAAATGCGTATTCCAATAATTAATAAAGATTTTTTTGGTGCAGGTATTTCTTTTATTTATATGGCTAAATCAAAAAGAAACTTTCTTTTGGAACACCTTGTATATACAAATTCATATTGGCTAAATATGTATTAAATTAATTATTGATATGTCACAACACAGAATTTCGTATACTGAAATTTCGTAATGTAGATCAAAACTGAAGAAAATTTTAAAATCAGGACAATTTATGTAGTTGATGTCCATATTGTTAAGTGAATTAGGCATACAAATGAAAAAGTTTATATAATGTTTTAACTTTTCGTGGTCTGTAAATGTACAAAATTGTCAAAAAGTGGTGACCGACATGAAAGGTAAAAGCCATAAATATTTTGTATATATGTCAGTAGCGGCTCGTGAGAGAGGGCGTTGGGGAGCCGTCCCTCCAGATTTTATCACAGCAAATAATTTTTCAGGACAAAACACCATATTTTATGTTCGAACAGTTTCTTTCCTTTTTAAAATATTATTAAAAATTAAAATCTCCAAATGTAGAAACGTCTGTCGGCCCCTCACACCAAATAATGCGGATAAAAATTCCATCCACCTGCCACAATTTTTACATCGTTGGTTGGACGTTTACCTTCAGCCACCGTACGCCATGTCAATTTTTTGGAGGAAAAAGTTTGGATCAAAATTTCAGATAATTCAAATAGTAGATTCAATAGCTAGTAATGATTAATAATGTGTTGGTCCACCACAATTCATTACACACTCGTTCACTCGCTTTCGCAAATGCTTTTATAGCGGCAAAACGGGCTCTAAACGAAATTAACGAACGCAACGATCGTTACTTTCTTACTTTTTCTTTGGTATAGTTAGTTCTAGTTAAATAGTTGCAACTACTAAAATACTTTATATAAATTACTTAATTTTTTTATATTCCTCGATAATTTTGAGAACGAATTATCGAGATAGTATTGTTCAAATATGTATAGACAAATTTCAAATTAAAAATAGATAATTTAACAAAAGATACTTAAGCACCATTATTTGTTTTTAAGTTAAAATACACTGAATTTTATTAATTCGATTGCACAGTATATGAAATAAACTACATTATAATAATTTACATATATATATATATATATATATATATATATATATATATATATATATATATATATATATATATATATATATATATATATATATATAAAAGGTGGAACAAGTGTCACGCTACCATTTTATTTTGATAGCAGTTTTCTTTCGTGATATTTGCGACAGTTTGGACTTGTTGGCTATAATTTAGTGCAGTCGTACAAGAATTATTATGGATAAAACACGATAAAAGAAGGCAGTGAAATTCTAATTTACATTGAAAAAAAATTAATTATTGCAACTTAAATCAATTCTTCTATTAGAATCTTCGGTGTGAAACACTAAACTCGAAGAGATTTACCACTAAACACCAAATCAGTTTTTTAAACTTCTCGATGCACGTTTCACTAATCAAGTTAGCATCATCAGAAGGTGATTTTAATATGGATCTTGATTATCACGAGATTAAATCATCTCCTGATGATTTGATCGTAGCGAAACTTGCGTCGAGAAGTTTATAAAAGTGATTTGGTGCTTAGTGGTAAATACCTTGCAGTTTACTGCAACTTAACATGAATTTAGGCGAAAATATACAAACCGTCCGGCGACTCATAAAGCGACAATTTATCGTTTATTCCAGCAATTTTAAGAACTGCTTGAATATTGCTTGACAGTAGGGGATAGACTCCACATCAGACGTTCAAAAACAATGAGAAGCGCTGAAAACACTCTACACGTGGTGCAAAGTTTGTAAAGGTCTCTAGAAACGTCGAATGTGGAGCACAAGAGAAAATTTCTCTATACACCTTACGCCGAATTTTGAGAAATGACCTGCATATGTTTCTTTTGCCTACAAACAAGAATAAGCGATGAGCATACTGTAATGTAGCCGTAAACTACTTCCACTCAAATTATTATTCTCATGCAAAATAGATTTAACTGTTTCGGATTAGTTTTCTGTGGATTTTTGAAGGAAAAGATTTACATAAATAAACCCCGTTACCATTCAGCAGCTTAAGGATAACATCCATGCTGAAAACTCTGTAGAGTAAAGTAAAGTTTTGGGGTTAGAGGCGCATCAGCAACTGAGAAGGCTATATAGCGACTGGACCTACAACTTAACGTGGGTTCCGAAGCCTACCGACTGGCGAGTGACCAAACCTCTCAGTAGATAACCTCTCAGAAAGCATCCGACCTAACCCAGCCTTGAACTGGCGTGACTGAGGGGTGATTCCTTATCAGATTTTACACTCTTACCTAGAAACATTGCATAGATAAATAAATTTGCATTGCTGCTAACGCCTTATATTTTAATATCCCAATATTCATAAATTAATTAACACAAAATTTAATTAATTAACAATTAAAGACTTAATAAACATATAAAAAAATTGTTCTGTTCTGTTGTTGTGGGTTTTTGGAAAAAATGGTTTTTTTTTCAAATAGCCAGAACTTTTTCAAAAGTTGACATTTTATTATTGATATTGATATTATTGAGACGTTTTTTTTTAATTTTTGTTTTTAAATGCACTTTTTAGAAAAAAAAAACGAAAAAAAATTCAGAAATCAAGTTCTATGAAATTTTTCAGTTTTTTGAAAAAAAAAACATAATTTTTTCAAATTCCAACATTTTTAATTTTTTTTTTCTTTCAAAAAAAGTTCTCTGTAAATATTCCCGTACAAAGAGGACTGGGCCGACTTTTGCTTCTATTGTTTTTATTTAATTGATTTTTGTTTATTTTTCAAACTTTTTCACTTTCTCTATTTTAATAACTTTGTTTATACAATAAAATTATTTCAGTCAATGATTCTGGGGGATTTTATTCTTAACTTATACGATTTAAACAATTAATGATTACAATTACGATTTAAACAATTAACTATCAATTTTCTTAACAGTAATACAATACATAATTTATTTTGTTTTTCTTTGACGTTTAAATATTTTATATATTCTATATTCTTCTGAATTAGAAAAATTTCGGTCATGAAGACAACCATCTGTGTCTTTAATTACACTGTGTAACTGCTGAGTTCCCGTAATTGGTTTTTGAAAATCAGTATAGTAAAATTTGCAAAAAAGTGCAAAAGGACAGTGTAGTAAAAGTTGAAAGTATCTGATCGACTAGCCCAATGCGGCATTCAGCTGAATAAAAAGTTTAGGCTTCGAATCGTCCAAACTTATGCACCAACAATAAGCCATAGGGATGAGGAAATTGAAGAATTTTATGATAATGTGCTTTTACACAAGGAGAAATGTAGGTACAAAATCCTGATGGGTGATTTTAATGCCAGAATTGGAACAACAAGAACTATTGAAAATACAACTGGTCCATATGGAACTGGTAAAAATACAACTGGTCCATATGGAACTGGTGAGCGAGAAAGATTAGCTAATTTTGCTGAAGGATAAGAATTTTATATTATGAATTCGTTCTATAAGAAAAACATCAGCAGAAAATGGATATGGAAAAGTCCAACTGGACTCACAAGTGCAATTGATTACATCATGACCAACGATAAAAAAATATTTTGCAATTGTACAGTTTAACGATTTTAGTGTTGGAAGTGACCATGGAATAGTACGAACAAAAGCTAGGATTAACCGTCGAAGAAAGTGCGAAAGAATGGTAAGGTTAATGAAAGGCAAAGTGGCTTCTGGGAAATTGCTGGAGAGGGCAGAGATTTTGAGATTGCTTTGTCAAATCGCTTTGCTGTGTTAGAAGACCCGAAGCAGATGGAAATATCAGTTTAATATGAAGAAATCACCAACAGTGTGCTTGAAACGGCTGCTTCAATAGCACCAAAAGTAAAATGTTTCAAACAGACAAAAATCTCCAGTGAGACGCTGGAGCTCTGTTGAGTACGCTGAGCTCTGCAAAACTATAAGAAAATGCATCAGAGAGGTGACGGACCGATTCAACATGCAGCTAGTTTACAAAAGCTATGGAAAAAACAGGGGAATTAACAAGGGTAAATAAAAGCTGAGAAAGAAAATAAAGCAAATTTATGCCTTAATGCGTGAGGACGGGACAGAGTGTAGGGCACGTATAAATATTTTAGATGTTAGAAAATTGTATTCAGTTGTATGAAGATCAGAATCAATCAAACGTAATAATACCCACGGAAGAACAAAAATACCCGATATCCTAATGGAGGAAGTGACAAATGATAAAATGGCTGCTATACGAGAATTTTTTGGGAGCTTTACCGCCACTTATACCAAAATACAATTCAACGTCTCATTTTGCAGCAGTAAATAAAATGATTCAATGAATAAATGCAGTTTTAGAGTTTATATGCCAAATAAACCTCGTAGATAAGGTATCAAAGTGTCTGCCTTAGTTGCAGCCAAAATATTTTATGTCACATTTATGGAAGTTTAGACAGGGAAACAGCTCGATGGTCCTTATCAGTTGGATACATCAAAAATTATATCCACGATTATGCCAAACATTATGGGGAACAAGGAGAAATGTGACAATGTATATATTTTTAGAAGCATAGATTTGGCAAATAAACTTCTGAATGATCAATGTCTGACCATAGTAGGAACACTTAGGAAAAATAAGAAACAAATTCCATCATATTTTGTAAATGTAAAAGTGTCCAGAAAACACGAGTATGTTTGCATTTCAAGATCAAGCAACTCTTATTTCATATGTTCCCTAAAATAATAAAAATGTGGTGGTTCTATCTACTATGCATTTCTCAGATACCATCGACAAAGTGAGTAGCAAACCGGAAATTATTATTGATTATAATAAAACCAAAGGTGGCGTTGACGAGGTTGACAAACTTATTGAAACTTACAACTGCGCCAGAGCTGATGGTTTTATTTTATTGCGCAATGAATATAGCAGGCATAAATTGATATATTATTTACAAAGGCAATAAAACAAATTCATCAGATCATTCTCAGACAAGTTTTCTTAGAAAAGCTTGGATTTTACCTAGTGAATGAACACATAAGGAAACGAAGTATTTTAGAAAATATTCCGCAATCAATTCGTCTTAGAGTAGTAGAAATATGTGGGGTTGAAAATGAAAATAAGTTGCCCCGCAAAAATTCTTATGGTAGCAGTTATTGTGACAGTAGAAAAAATAGAAAAACTAGATACAGTAGTTAGAGGTGCTCCAAATTTATGTGTCTAGAACATTTGATACCTATATGTAAATAATACAGTATTGTAGGTAGGGACAATGCATAAAATTCACTACTCAATGCATCGTTGTGGGAAGTAAATTTTTGTTTGAATATAATTGATATTTGCGGGAATTCTGAAAAATCCGGGAAGCGGGAAAATATGAAAAAGAGAGACTTAAGATTTTTTGCGTATAATTTTTGTTTGTTATATTAAAAATACATCACTTTCATTTAAATTCATAATATTTTTTGTTTTATAAGAAATGGAGAATGAAATGTGTTAACTTGGTAAAAAATAATGGCTATTCTTAAAAAACTGTTAGGTGCAGTTTGACAGCTTACATTTTAGTAACAAATTTAGTAACGGTTAATATTATTATTTATATTAAAACCAGTCAGAAAATTTCAAACAAGCTCATTTTTAAAATTTTGTTGTAAATATTATAAAATTTAAAATTAAACTTTAAACAATTTTCAAAATTAATATAATGAGCAAGTCTGAAATGTAATTAAAATTTTTGGTAAATATCATTGGGAGTCTTTATTAATTCATATTAACTTTAAATATATTTTTTATTCCTAAAAACCAAGAATACATTCCGACACAATATAATACCTAATTGATTGTAATCTATTACTAAAATGTATACAAAATATACAACAAAAAATATTAAATATTCAAATCGTAAAATTAAACGATGAGAGAAATCCAAATAATATTATACGACCTTGAGTGACACTATAGAACTTGGTTAGGTTGTACGGCATGCAAAAATGTATTTATCGCTCTCTCGGAAATAGTTTGAAATTTTATTCGCATATCCAGCGAGTTTAACAATTTTCATTCACTTTTTTTCGACGATGTGACCGGAACATTTTTATCGCTGGTAGTTTTATCGGGATTTTATTTGTATTTGTTTACGTTCAATATTTGTATATTGCGATAACCAGAAAAAAATTAAATACATATCTTCATAGTTTTAAAAATTTCAGTAAACACTGAATATGTATTTGCAACAAAACGATTAAAAAAACTACTCAAATCTTATATTACGAAAGTACTAAGTCAATATTTAATAAGTATAAAAAGCTACACGTTTTGATAATAATATTGTAAATATATAATAGATGTACAATTACCCCACAACACTTTACTATTAGCTCAATCTCAATGTTAAACATATTAATAGACTTATTTAAATTAGTTTTCAGTTAAATATTGGCTGATTCAGATCAATCGTTTGTTCAGGATGCTTTTTTATACATTCAGTAGTCATTATTATGGGGAAAAAGATTTTATATAAATTAAAGGAAAAGAAAATTAAAAATATTGAATTGATTATAAATTTTTGACACTAATTTGCTAAAATACATTAATATAAAGCAATTTGTTAAGTATGAATAAGTAAGTATATGATCAAGCATTTTAATATTACGAGGTCATGAAAAATGATTTTACTGAAATACCTATACGACTGCTCAACATCAAGAATCAAATTATTGATTGATTTGTCCGTTACTTTGTGATAGTTCATTTTTAAACTGAATAACTAAAACAATAGATCTATCGTTTGTTTAGATGGTCTTTTAGCATACAAATGCAAGAAATATGTGGACATCAATTTACAGTTTCCGGTCTCTTGTTCCATCTCAGGCAAAACGATAGTTTTAGCACGTTTTTTGGTAAAGATGATTTTTGTCACATTGGACCAGGTGCCGACTACATTTCATATTTCATTTTATTGACACTGGGTTGTGTTGTGTTTATACTCAATACGAGTTTGCTTATCCTATCTAAAAGCGTTGGCAACACTTAAAGGTAGTTACCGCCTGATGTGTGATGATGGTGGGGCATAGTTACAGATGGCTTCATTTCAGTATTTGAAATCAACAGTTTCATTTATACTCTGAATAAGTCGTGTCATTCCCGAATAATTCCAAGGATGAGTTTGTCACTGAACACTTTGGTTTCTATCGATTTATATTACTTTTGAGATGTATTGAAAGCTCTAATATCTCTATTATTTCTATTTAATGTTTTCATTAATATTAAATCATTTCTATTTAAGTGAGCTTGTCACTGAACACTTTGTTTTCTATTGATTTTAGTTTGTTTAGTTTTGAAAAGTTTTTAAAATTCACTTCTATTTATTTTCTTCACAGAATAATTTTCTGATTATTTCCAAATATTCAAGTACAATTGAACTAAATCTGTTACTATTCATTTTAAATAATATCTAAAACATCGTTTCTTAATTAATGTTTCAATTAATATTAAATTATTTCTATTTAATTGAATATCCAAACATTGTTTGAGTAGTGATATCATATGAATTGTAATTGAATTGAGAGAGATATCCATGGTATTGTCGCGTGGTTTTCCTTTCAATACCATGAAGTGGGTAAATGCTGTTTTGCTTTTCTAGTATCTGGAGCGGGTACATCGCGTGTTCTCCCTTTGTACCCATTGCACAACTCAGTACTAGAGGTTACACCGTAGGGTGTGGTTGGATATCCATTATGTTTTGTTAGCTCTTTGGGTGGGTATCTCGTGCGGTTTTCCCTTGATGCCCCGTTCATACTCAAAGCTGGAACTCTTACGCGTTCTCCCCTCAGTGCCAGGAACAGTACCCTGGATGATAATTTTATTATTGATTGATTAAATTATCATTGTTGAGAATGTATGATCTGTAATTTAATAAATATTGATAGATCATTATTGAAAATATATGATCTGTAATTAAATAAATATTGATAGATCTCCATGGTATTGTCGCGAGGTTTTCCCTTCAATACTATGAAGTGGGTAAATGCTGTTTTGCTTTTCTGGTATCTGGAGCGGCTAAATTGCGCGTTCTCCCTTTGTATCCATGAGCACAAGTCAGTACTAGAGGTTACACCGTAGGGTGTGGTTGGATATCCATAATATTTTGTGCGCTCTTTGGGTGGGTATCTCGTCCGGTTTTCCCTTGATACTCCATTTATACCCCTCAGTGTCAGGAACAGTACCCATTTTGATATTTGATTATTGGCCGATAGTTTCAGTTATGTAGAGTATCTCTAAATTTATGTTGATTGCTATCATGGCCATTATAACTGATGTTCTAGTGTGTATATCTCTTTGAGTATGTGAACAGCCTCGTGATAAACTATGATTTGTATCAAACTGATACATTTGAAGTAACAGATAGTAAACAGAGAATAGTTTGATGGATTCGTAGTGTTCAAGATTACTTTTATTTCCAGGTAAATTCCAAGTTTCCATTGGTCAAACCCATGTACCCAACTAGCCGCCCAGTTAAAGCAATTACCGTTAAGCCATCTCAGATATTATTAGGGAGATATGTATATATGTCTCTATATTATATACATAAACATATATATATATATATATATATATATATATATATATATATATATATATATATATATATATATATATATATATATATATATATATATATATATATATATATATATATGCATAAAAATATAGTTTTGCAAAACAAGGTTACATTATCAAACATTATTTTAAAATTAAAATTTTTTTTTAAGTTTAATTAGCTTTAAGTTTTAAAGTAGTGTTTGATAATGTAATATTGTTTTACGAAACTATAATTACGCAAAGTTAAAAAATAAAAGTTGTACATAACAAAGTAAAAAATTTGTTTTATTCGGTTTATCAAGAATCAAGATTGGTAATAATTTATCAGAATTTTGTTTTCCTAAATGAAGTACGCTGTATATAACCCTCATTGTTTAAATTATAAGTAGCTAAAGAGCTGAATTAATAGGTAAACGCTAAATCATATGGGTGTAGAACTTGAAAGAATATGCTTATGCATGCTACAATTTTCCGTGGGCCAGCGTGTTATTGCAAATGGGAAGACGACCTTGAATACACGATGCGGAAGATTTTGGGAAAAATACAAAAAGTGAGGGCTGGAATTGAACACCAAGAAAACTAAATATGACGTATGGTCTGGAACTCAACTAAAAATAATAGTAAATACTCCTGCAAAAAATATACATATTTAGGAATTAACACAACAGGAAAAAGTTACAAAAACACCACAAAAAGACTAACCCAAGCTAGGGAAACTGGAAAAGGTTGTCCAAATTGAAAATTCTTTAGTCGAGATATTGTAAAACACTGTAAATAAAGGGTCTACCATTTGGGATGATGGGACTTTGACAGATCATGGAGGACATATTGGTTTACCAATTTTTAACATGTCTGTGTCAGTTGTTTTCCGAAAGGTTTGCAATTAAATCATGGTTCGTTTTACGTTAGAAGAACGTTTGGAAATTGTTCAGTTTTATTACGCGAATTTGCGCTCCCCTCGTGCTACTCAACGAGCAATTCAGATCCATCGTGGTAGTTGTCGTGGTCTAACAGTAGTAGTAACAGGCTATTGATGATGTTATTAGAAAATTTGAAAGTGATTTTTACTCTCCATGATAGTATTGTGCCTATACGATTAAAAACAGAAATCTAAGAATATTGGCGCCGTTCAAGCAAGTGCAGCTGCAAATGACGTCTCGGTTGCTCAACGCTCGCAAAAGTTAGGCTTCTCGCCAATCACAACCGGGCGAATTTTGAGGTTGGACTTAGGTTTGCATCCGTATAAGATGGTACTGGCACAAGATATAAAGCCAACCGACCATCGTATTCGTGGTTAATTTGTCGATTGGGCCCTCAAAATAATGGAAGCCGACAACGAATTTCATCGCAAAATCATCTTCTGTATTCAGGCTTATTTCTGACTCAATGACTGCATCAATAAACAAAATTGTCGGTATTGATACGAATCTAATCCACACATGATATATAAGAGTCTTTTGCATCCACAGAAAATCACAATTTGGTGTGGATTTTGGCATGGAGGAGTCATCGGTTCTTATTTCTTTAAAAATGAGGAGGGATCCACCGTTACCATCAATACCGAGCACTACAAGGCAATGCAAATATTTTTACCCGGAATTTAATGGCATCGATGCTGATGACCTTTATTTTAAACAGGATGGCGCACCACCGCATATTTGCCGAGTAAACATGAGCATATTGCGAGCCAAGTTCGGCACCTCGTTAATTTCACGAAATGGTATCATCGCTTGGCCGTCGAGATCAGGCGTTTTAACTCCTTTAGATTATTTTTTCTGGGGACATATGAAAACACAGGTTTATAGCGATAAACCTGAGACTATTAGTGACTTGGAAATTAACATTCGTCAAGCCATAGTCGCCATACAGGCGATGGTGGTGGCCATTTGTCTGAAATCTTGTTCAAATCATAAATTGCATGTCTGAATCTCTTAAGCACAGCAATCGGAACCGATTGTGAGCAAAAAATGTATGTCTTTTTTTAATTTTGAAGTTCCATAATTCTTATTGGTAGACCATTTATAACATATACGAAATCTATATCAAAAACAGTTTGATACATAATTCAAAAACATGGAGATAAATTGAAAATTCCAGCAGAAAACTTGAGGCAATCAAAATGTACCGGTTTAGACAATATATAAAAATACTTCGAAAAGACAAAATCTCATTATGATGACAACGGTTGAAGGTTGAATGTTGTTGGTTCTGTGACAACGTATATCGGGAGAACACAAATGGTGTGGTATGGTCGTGACCAAGGAATGTGTAAAATAGACTCCTTGTGGAGTATTTGACGACACACTAATAAGGTAAATAGATGTTCCTAGATGATAACTATTTTTTTCCCTGTAGTTCATACTAATACAATAACCTTAATTATACTATGTGACATTATCGTATACGTGAGAAATTCGGACAACCAGGAAAAATGATTTAATGTCAATAATAATTTACATAAATAATTATAAGGTTATAGTAAGCAAATTATTAAAATTACAGTTCCTACCTGATAAAATGTAACCGATGTGACCTTAAATAATGCTTTGATGCGCCATGGCTTGTTACGTATTCGTGAATGCGTCCGGGCATTAATCTGATGAATTAATCTGGTGATTAATATCCTTCGGTCCCCCTTTCCAAGTGCCCCCAAAGTTTGAGGGGATTATTGCAAATTTAGTAGCCTTCTACATGTTTGATTGGGCTTAAATTGAGAGATGTTGGAGACCGAGGCAGTACATTAATTTGAGCATGGTCACAGTGCTCCAATGTGACTCTTGTTATATGTGGTAGAGGGCATTATCTTGTTGAAAAATTGAGTTTGGTAGTGTTCTTAAGTATGGTATGAGATGAGGGTCCACAATTGCTTGGACTTGAAGTGCGGTCATGTTTCTTCTGATGAACACTACAGGTATCCTAGACCCATAAGCAATGACACCCTATACAATAATACCAAGACTGTGATGAACATGCCGCTCAAGAAAAAACTGTTGATCTCGTCGTTCACCACTTCGTCTTCTCGTTCGTGCCCGGCCATCATGCATGCCTAAACAAAATCGAAACTCATCACTAAACACTATCTTGTTCCATTCGCGGTCCTACAATAGCCGTTCTCTACTTGACTCAAGTTGATTGCGTCGACGCTCTGGAGTTACCTGGGGCGCCCAATGAGGACGATACGAAAAAAGTCAGAAACTTCTAATCTGACGATAAACACTCCGCATTCCTATGGATTTTTCGTATTCTGGAAACCATTACTTTACAATTGCCCTAGTAGTAGAGAAGCGGTTTCATAAAGCCAACAGCTTCAGGTGGCGATCTTGGCGTTCTGTTGTTTTTCTGTATGGTCCTGTATCCGTCCAGTATCGGTCCACTGTCAAACTCGGTAAGTTGGCGAAACTGTGGATTTCTTCGCACCCAAGGCATGGTAAAGAATTGAAAACAACGTTTAGGAACACACTACAAAAATTGGATATTTACTGCAGTTGTAAATTTAACCTACAGTACCATGCAGCGCGGATAACAAAAACTATCGTAAAAAAAGTAAACTATCGTAAATTCAAAATTTAACCATATTTTGTTTTTGCCATAATAAACATATACATAAAATATTATTACTAATAAATCATTTTTACTGGGTGTTTGTGTGTCACGTAGTATATAAAGCCGCTTTCAAGCGAATTCTTGTAGATCGAGTTCAACAATAGCAAAATAATAAAATTAATCGATTATACTATTAGATAGACACAATGAGAATGAATCCAAAATAAATGACTCTCATTTTTAAAGTTAAAATACCTGATAAAATCGCAAAGGAATCGATTACAAGGTTCAAATGAGATTTTACGTGGATAGAGTGAAAAGTCAGGTACTTTACGATAGATGGCGGTGCGATAACAAAAGTGATATATTTTTGAAAATTAACTTTCCTACTTTCAAGCCGCCATAACACTTATTTTTGTTTTGGCAGTCTTCTAAAGCAGATAAGTTCGAAATTTTTCCTATCGTGGAAAAAAGTGCTTATATGCTTAGTGCTTAGTTTCGATATGGTCGAATCAGCACAAGTGACGCTTTACCCTAAGCCTTGTATTAGGAAATGGTCAACAAAATAGATGATGTCGCACTGACTGATCTCAGAATAAAAATTAAAGAAATAGTTGAGATGATAAGCCTCTCGGACGAATGCGTACAGCATATCCTATAGGCACATTTTGCCATGTGGGAGCTGTAAGTCGCATCTGATCACTATGGACGAAAGACGCAATAAAATGACCACTTCATAGCAATACTTATAAAACGGGTCTTTCAAATTGAGCGGCTTTTTTAATACTTAAATAAAATACTGATGACGTTATGAATTTGCCTAGGTCTAGTCTCATTTCAGAAGTACAATATATGACATTACAAAATTAAGTCGTACATAATACAACAAAACGTTAAAATTGTTGAATTATTTCATGAAAGTGGGCGTTCTTTAAAAATGTTTTTAGAAAATTTTGAGATATTTTCAGTTTGTATAATCCATCTGAAAGCACTATCAATTGAATTGTTAAAAAATGTCAAGAAATTGGTTCGGTGGAAGATCAAAGAAGAGCAAAATGTGGTCGTATTGGCCGTTCACAAGAGCATATTGATTTCGTACGTAAAAGTTCAGCATCACTTTTACTTAGAAAGTTCCATTAGTCGACGTTTACAATAATCTGGACTCAGTGAATCCACAACATAGCGTATTTTACGAAAGTATTTAGCCCTGAAGACATATAAGGTTCAAATAATACAGGAACTAAAGCCACTGGATCAATTCAAATGTATTACATTTGACATTTGAATTAAAGAACAAAGGGGCACAGATGAAGCATATTTTGAAATTGGTGACTATATTAATAAACAAAATTGCCGCATTTGGGGTGAAGAAAATTCACGATTAATTTATAAGAAACCTTTGTATCCTGAACGAGTCACTGTTTGGTATATACATATATTAGGGGTTCCCATAAGTAATCAATTATTAATAGTGTGGAATATTTGCTTCAGTCTAGTTCAGAGTGTGAATAGGTGTTTTAACACGTGGCCTTGACCTTTCTAACAACTAAATTCAAACGTTTTTATTACACCGGTGTGAAATACCGGACGATCAAACCAACTGAAGATCATTTATGTCATTGCATGCTGTTTCATTTTCGATCGGGTGTTAATGCAACGGTTGCAACAAAAAAAATTTGTTATGTATATGGACACGTATTGAAAATCAATAAGTGCCAACGCTGATTTAGAAAATTTTCCAATGGTAATTTTGACTTATCTTATAGCGATTGAAGTGAACGCCCTGTAGACTTTGATAATGACGCATTAAAATCACTGGTGGAAACTGATCCCAAACTGAGTATCCAGGAAATAGCAAACACACTTCAGACTACTTTGTCAACATTTCAAAGACATGTTCAAGAAATCTGGAAAAGGTTTACAGGCGGGGTATATGGGTTCCACATCTATTGTCAGAGATGAATAGAGAACAACGGCGAATAATTTACACATTTCTATTGTGCAGACAATGAAGTGATCCGTTTTTAAGAAGGACTGTTACTGCTGACGAGAAACGGGTCTTGTACAACAAGAACAACCGCACCAAACAATGGCTTTCTCCAAATCAACCAGCCATACCCACTTCTAAACTATCCTTCAGTTTAAATAAGGTGTTACTGTGCGTTTGGTGGGACTGTGGTGACATAATTAATTTTGAACTATTGAAACTGGGAGAAACAATTACGGTTGAATTGTATTTCCAACAATTGGATAAATTACGTAAAGAATTCTTGGTGAAACGGCAAGCTCTGGTCAACAGAAGAGGGGTAATATTGCAACACGAAAATGCCAGGCCGCATGCAGCAAGATTAACCCAAGAAAAAATAAGGCAGCTAAACTGGGAGGTGTTACCACATCCCCCATATTCTTCAGACATAGTACCAGCCGATTTTCATTTACCCCGATCCATGGAACGTTTCCTAAGAAATAAAATTTTCAAAAATATCGATGATGTGCGAGCTCATCTAGAAACATATTTTTCTTCAAAGGAAACAAAATTTTACAGGGGATTGAAACTCTACCAGCGAGATGGCAAAAGGTCTTAGATAACGACGGAGATAATCGATTGAAGATAAAATTAGATATAGACATTTTTTTTCTTGCCAATCAAATAATTGATTACTTATGGGTACAGAAAGCTGCTGGTGAAGTTGTAACTGTAAATTCAATGTGGTGTGTGTTCAATATCGTGATATTATAACTGAATTTTTGTGGGCGGAATTTAATAATGTTGATCTGGAGGATATGTGCTATACCTCGCTCTGCTAATGAAACAACTGATTTATTGAGAGAAAAATTACTAGATGAGTTATTACAAGAAACGGTAATGTTAATTGACCACCAAAATCATGTAATTTGACACAGTTGGACTGTTTTCTTTCGGGTTACGTGAAAAGCCAGGTCGATAATAATAATCCACAATCGATTCCTGAACTAAAGGATGAACTTATTCGAATTCGATTGGTGAAATAGAGTCACGCTTATGCCAAAAAGGCATCCAAAATTTTGACAAAAGAGTGGACGTCTGTGGAGCTGCAAGGGGTACCTATTTGGCAGATATTGTCTTTCGTATTTAAATGTTACACACTATGCTTCAATTATCAATAAAATTTATATATCAAACCAAATGCTGTGTTTTATTCAAGAATTAAAAAAACCGTTCAATTCGAAAGACGCTTCAGCTGTAAGCGTGCCTGCAGCGATTCGTGAATGTCGAAGAAACTTGAAGTCATCACATCACAGCAAAAACAAAGACACAGTTAAAACAGTGGCTTTTATCTGGTAAACGTGACCCGAAGCAGGCGAAGATATTTTCACCGGCTGGAAGGGCCACAACCATTTTTTTCTGGGATTCGCAAAGTATTCTCTTAATCGACTATTGAGAAAAAGGAAAAACGATCATAAAAGGGTATTATGCTGCGCTATTGAACAAATTTTACGCAACACTGATAAAAATGCTCTCATTTAGTGAAGAAAAAATGCTGTATTACCACAACAATCCACGACGACCATTCATCAGCCATTAAAACAATGAAATTACAACAGTGAAATTCGTCAATTTGAGGAATGAATTGAAACTTACTTAACCTTCTGAATTTTTTCTTTTTCCAAAGATGAAGAAATGATTAACTAAAATGAAATGCACATCAAATAAATATATTATCGCCGAAATGGAGGACTATTTTGCAAAGTCGGCGACTTTTGAAAGGCATATAGAGTTGAAAGATAGTCGGGTGAGATGTATTAAACTAGAAGGATAATATGTTTAAAAATAAATGGATTTTATATACAAAAAAATATTTCATTTAAAAACTAATTGACTTTTCACCCTACCCTCGTATGTTTTCGTACATAATGTACATGTAAAAATATACATTTATTTTGAACAGGCAAAATCATTACTTACAGGAAACATCACACGGAAAATATTATTTCATTGTAATATCTGCCTTCATGGTGAAAACAGTTTATCAAAATAAGAATTTGTTCTCAATAAATCAAGAACATTTCAAGTTGCCCTGGTATTTTTGACTGAACTTCACTTGAGTTTTACTCGAACTCAACAAACATATTATTTTGAATCTTGATATTGAGCTCAAGTTACCCTGGTATTTTTTACTGAACTTCACTTGAGTTTTACTCGAACTCAACAAACATATTATTTTGAATCTTGATATTGAGCTCAGTCTAATTATTTTTACTCCAGTTAAATATGTTAAATATTATAAAATGAAAATTAAATTTAACAGAGTTCATTGGCTGAAAATGTTGAACGCTGATTCATTTATTTGAAATATGCTTTACCATATAAAACATTTTGCGAATCTATTTTCATTATTAAGACAATTAATGGCCAGCACAAGCTTGTAACTACTTCACAATAATTTTCAGTAAATATTTTTTAATGAAAATTGTTAAGTAGAATCCAAGCTATGCTGCTTACGGAGAGCAATTTAATAAATCGTGAGGTCAAGAACATTTAAGTGGTGGAATTAATGTGAATGTTTCTACAAAGTGGGGTAAATAAATATTTTGATTTAGACCAAAAATATATTGTTGGAACTAAATAAAACAGTAGCTGTTTATACCAATCTTTAAACATATACTGGGTGATGTATAATCATATTTTAGTCCCTTAGCATAAACCAATATAACCGCGCTAGTTAACATATAAGGGGTTGTCCGGAAAGTTCGTAGGGATTTTCTTAAGTATCATTAGTATTTACAAATTTTTGCCAGCGTAGTGGTTGGTCCATGCGTTTTTCAAAATGTAGTATATTGGCAAAAAATATCAATGAACTATTGATTGATTTGTCCATTGCTTTGTGATAGTTCATTTTTTAAAAAGGAATAAAACATTTTTTTACTTTGTTATCTATCACTTTTCAAAATAAATAAAAGTGATAGAAAATAAAGTAAAACATTGTTTTATTAATTTTTATCAATATACTGTTTTTTACCTCCTCTTCTGTTTTAAAATATTTCCTGTTTAAACAATTTTGAAGGGAACGGAATAATTGGTAGTCCCAGGGTGTAATACCCTCGGAATATGATGAATAAGATGGATGAAATAAAACATCCCAATTGTAGCACCACAATTTTTGCTAGATCCTGATAAAAATGTATGGTCGTGTATTGTCAATTTTGGCCATTTTTCTTCAATTGCTGCCTTAAGCCAATCTAATTTTGATATATTTTTTTCTGATATATATTGTGACAATTTAATTTTAACAAAAGATCGCAAGAAGAGATACGGAGCAGATTTAGCTCACTAAATTTGTGAGAGATCCACACAATTCAGAATGACAAAAACTATCTATTTACCACTATTTAACTTATCTTCTATCTCACGGACCATGGTGCGTGGATCTTCGGTTATTATGGACTTTATGCCCGCGATGTTAGTGCTTAAAGGTCGGCCAAAACGATGGGAACCGGTCAGAACTTCCAGGTAAAAAATCTCCGTCCCTGAACTGATCAAACCAGTTACGCACTTTTTTTCCTCTTTTTTCCCTATGTTTCTCCAACATAGACCCTCCCCGTAAAGGGCACAAATCTTGTTTTTTGTTTGTGCAGTATTCTTGCCCTATTTGAAGCAGAAAACGTACAATGTGGCGTAAATGCAAGTTATCGATCGACAATTTCAATATGAATCAACTTGACAAATTTAAGATAAATCAAAGCCAATCTGACTGTAAATACCACCTGAATTAATAATATATTGATACAAATTTCTAGTCCAACAGAGATTGTTGTTTATAAGCGTTAAAGAAGCACCTAATAGAATAGCCCTAAGAACTTCCCGGTATGTAAGGATTTTTTATTTCAGAAAAGTGAAAAAAAACTATAAATAAATCTAATTAATGTGCAAGCTGATTAGGTTGTTTTATATTTAAAAGGTAATAATTTAAGTGATAAACATCATGGTAAACACCAAATCACTTATTTTTAGTGAAATCTCCTGATTAGCGAAAAGCTAGGGAAAAAGGCTAGCCAAAAAGGTTAGCGAGACGCACGTTCAGCAATTAAACATATTTGGTGTTTAGTTATAAATCAGTGCTAGTTAATATATATTATAAATACAATATTATTTTAATAGAAAGGTATCATGTTAGCAATTTTAATTATTATAACAATCCTTTTTCAATATTTTATATATTTTCTCGAAGTTACATTAACTGGCATCTTAATCTTCAGAAAAGTATAAAACAATTATTTTTTTTTAATTTTAATGAATGCATCAGCTGATCAGATTCTTTAAATTTTTAACGTATAGCAAAACAAAGTTTCCTGTCATCAGTTTGTTTGAACAAGTTAGCAGAATTAAAGTTAAACTTGAAGAAAGTTACCACTAAACACCAAATGACTGTTTTGAACTTCTCGACGCACGTTTCGCCAACTATGTTAGCATCATCGGAAGATAATTTAATCTAGATTAAATCATAGTGGTAAATCTATTCAAGTTTAGTGTTTCACACCAAAGGTTCCAATAGAAGAATTGATCTATGATGGCTACACGGTCAGCGGAACTAAATCTTTATCGTAAGTAGACTACTAAAATTAGGCTTATTTGAGCAGATATTTGGTTTCTTAAGTCATAGATTAATAAAATACTTTCCAATTTAATTAAAGTTAATATTTCAAAATCTTCCAAAATATGTGACAAAATACCTAATTTTGCAAAACAGTAACGGCTGGACTTAGAAATCAAACATTTGTACAGTAAAAGGAGTAAGTTTGAAATTTAGGCGTACAATGTTTACAAAACATTAACTAATGTAGAACATCAATATTGGTGCAATTTTCAAAGGAATATGTTTACAGTAGTAAATAGTAATTTTATTTAAAAAATGTCATCTTTAAATAAAAAAATAAAAAAACTCAAAATTGAGCAGTCGAAAGTACATATCCCAAAAAAGAGCCGCAACATAGTAAAACATCTTTTAACTCAGACGTTCGATAATCCATAACTAGATCTTTTAAATAAAGGCCTCAATTTTGCTATACCGGCATCCCGTAGTGTTTTGGAGGATATTGTAGCTGGTATTGAAACTGGTATTAAGCATTTACCGGAGTCTTCCAAAGCTTTCGTAAGAGAGTCATGTAAATGTAAAATTGGAAAAAATATTTCAAATAAAAGTCAAAATATGTCAAATATTTCTAAGATTGTCAAGCGTTTGCGAGAGGATTATTTTTATTTAAAAGCTGATAAGGAAAATAAGGTTGTAGTAATGGACAAATTTGATTACTTTGAATGCGTAGAAAGATTAATTCAAGACGGAAAATAAAAAACATTAAATCGTGTCCTGACGATCCTAACATGGTTAGCGAAACGTGCGTCGAGAAGTTAAAAAAAGTGATTTGGTGTTTAGTGGCAAATCTCTTCAAGTTTAGGGTTTCACACCAAAGGTTCCAATAGAAGAATTGAAAATTAATGTTGGTTAGTTGAATCGAGGTAATCTAATGATCTTGTTATCAAAACAAAGATGCACTTTTTCTAACAAATTACAATTTTTACTGCGGTGAGGGGTGTATAGATCCCGACTACTGTTTGTCTCATTGGACGCAGTCCAAAGAAGTAAAAAAATTATGGGTTGTTTGATTATGGATAGGGTCTTCCTATTTTTGACGAGAGCGCATATGTCGATACCCTGATGAATCTAACGAAACATGTGCCCTTCAATGTAAGGGATGGGTGGGATTCTTTCCCGGTCAAGCAATTAACAGTCTCCGTCAGATCGATACACTTTTGCATACATTTGAACCAATTTTGTATTGTGTCGATTGAGACATTTGAGCGTGTGTCGATTGGGACATCTCCAAAACATGCATTTTGAATGCATCAACCGCTTCTTCTGGTGTCGAAAATCGTCGACCACGTAGTTTATTCTTCATGGACGGGAACAAAAAGAAATCATTGGGTGCCAAATCAGGACCAATTCGATATTTTGACCGGTCAAATATTGAGTTGTGTGGTCCGACGTGTGAGAGCTCGCGGTGTTATGGTGAGGAATGATCCTGCATCGCTGGTTTTTTTTTATTATTTCTTCAAATAATTCAATTGGCAAACGAATGGTTGTGTACCATTCAGAATTGACCGGTCTACGATTCTCTAGTGGCACTATAGCCACATGCCCATTTATTCCAAAAAAAAAAAACAGGGGACCATTTGCTTCGAAGCGTTTCTTGCGCGAATTACTTTGGTTGTGTTTGGATCATTTTGAAAGAACGCTTGTGTTCACAACTAGAAAAGGAACTCTGGGATTGAGGCCTCGGAATAAATCAACTAGATTCGCTTGATAATGGCTTTAAAGTGAAAGCCGAAACGTCGAGATTTTACAAATCTAAAACGCGGTTCTACCCGAGAACCTAGTAATTCGAACATAACCGACAGGTACAGCAATAAGTTAGATACATTTTAAATTACACATTCTATTCTTTTATCAAAAATCGATTTATTTTTCTACGTTATCTCCTTTTAGCCCGATGCACTTTGCCCACTAATTTTCCTACTTTTGTATGCCTTCCAAATAATACTAGTTGTCGAGCTCTGCTATGTATTAATATGTTTGCTATATAGCAATTTCTTTCTAGCCAGCCCTTTACTTATGTTTAGTAAGGTAAAAAAAGTCGGAGGAAATCAAGTCCAGAGAATAGAGTGCAAACTTTATCAATTTGTAGTGCCAATTGGACAATTTTGCTTCATTAGGTACATTGTCATGGTGAAACATTTTATTAATTAATTGTCTTTCTCTTATCCAATGAATTAAAAAAAAACAGTGGCCACGACTAGTCCGACTGATGGAAGCGACTTCGGTTTCTTCAGGGTACGTTTGCCGAATAAAATCCACTGTTTTAACTGTTTTTCCATTGCTGGTGTATAGTGATGAATATAAAATTCATTTTTTTTTCACACAAAAAGGAGTGTATAATCAACACATGAGATTCGCATTAATCCATGATAGAAAAAATTATCTGCCATCCTCATAAAACTTTTAAAATTTTCTTCGACTTGCACGATATGTCTATCGGCTTGACATTCACGGAGCGCTACAAGAAAGGTAGCTACTTTTTAGAAATTTAGTCAGTTTAGTAATCTATCAGATATCTATCAGAAGAGTATCCCACTTTGCACTCTACCCTCGTATACAATAATTTTTTTGAGCATTTGGGCGAAATAGTGCCTTCGAAATATTTCGTAAGAATGTCACTGATTTGAATTGTTTCAAATTATATTAGAAATTTTATTACAATTTTTATTCCTGCCTTGCTTTAAATATCACCTGTAACAACAATGAACATGAATAAGTTATAATTTTTTTTTAGAAATGACGTCAAGTATTTCTAATTATTTCTTAACTTCGTTTAATGTTATTTTTGGCTGGAAGATGTTACTAAACATAATTACTATCGTTATTTCAGCTATTCGTTTAAATTTATATAAATAACTTTTGTTGACTTCATACGCTTTTATTTAACTGGTTAGTATTTTTATATTTTCAATCAAAATGTGGGTGAAGGCTTAAGATTTGATTTTTGAACTAAGTATCCTATATCGGATAAAGTTCGCATAACTAATAGAATATCCCTATTATTTATAAATACAGGGTGTTTTCAATGTTGAGTCATTTATTTTAACATGTTGTAGAACTCATAAAAATTAAATAATTTTACAAAAAATCATTTATATAAATGATTGCAAAGTTGCAAAATAAAGAAGTTATTAAGAGCTACAAAATTTGAATTCTCGACCACTGAAATTTTTGATATTCCCGACCACTGTGTTGTACACATAAAGTATTTGTTTAATCCTGATACTGGGTATAACTAGTTTTTTTGTATCTTTGTACGATAGTTCTTTTGAGTGCGATGTATAATTTGAGCAGTGGTAATAATTCCTTAATAGTGTCTGTTTAATTTATGTGTACATTCTGCGATTAAAATGCCACACGTTTATAACAACAATGAACTAGTGGACATAATATTAGCTTATGGGGAGTGCCAATAAAATGCAGCCACAGCATGTCGTTTGTAAGCAGAAAAGTTTCCTTTAAGAAGGTCAACTGGCTCAGCGGATGTTTGTTATATTTCATTATAAAGCTTCGGGAGACAGGGTACTTAAGGGCACAACGAGGAACTCACGCTAGAACACCTCCACCACGCGAAATGGTAGAGATTGAGGAAGAAATTTTAGAAATTGTGGAAAACAAGCCAACAACGAGCACTAGGTGTATAGAAAGTCAAGTTGAAGTTGGTCATAGTATAGTGTGGAACATTATACGATATATATTATATAAATATTATATTATTATATTAACACTTTTATCCCTATCATTATCAACAGGTACAAGCGTTACAATCCGAAAATTATCCTAGATGAGTTGAATTTTATCAGTGGCTTTTGCATAAGTACAACAGAAATGAAAATGTTACCAAATTTGTTTTGGCTGCCGACGAGGTCACATTTACAAGAAATGGAGTCTATTATTTCCATAACAATCATTTTTGGGCAGTAGAAAATCCGCATGGTGTGAAAAGCACCCATTTTTACGACAGATTTTCAGTACATGTTTGGGCTGGCGTATTAAGGGCCTTCCTTTCTTCCAAGTCGACTGACAATGAAAATTATTTAGACTTTCTTCAAAAAAATCTGCGACAATTATTACAAGATATTCATTTAAACGTTAAACAGAAATGTTAGTTACAAGATCACGAGCATTTCAATAATTAATTTTCTAATAGATGGATAGGGAGCAATGGTCCCATTTCTTGGTATACACGCTCCCCGGATTTAACGCCCTGTGATTTTTTATCTGTGGGGCTATTTGAAAAGTTAGTTTATGACGATGGAGAAGTAAATAATATTCGTGGATACGGATTTGATTTTCGACAAGTATAGTGACGCATAGGTACGCAGAGCAAGATTTTGTGCTAACCGAACAAATGGGGCCAATTTTGAACAATTCTTGTAACCTTTAACATTTTTGCCAAATTGACTTCTCTTTGCGAGTTCTACAACGCAGTGGTTCAGAATATCAAAAACTCAGATCTGTTTTCAAATTTTGCAACTGGTTATAAATTCTTTATTTTGCAACTTTTATATAAATCATTTTTGGTAAAATTACTTCTTTTACGAGTTCTACAACCTGTTAAAATAAATAACTCAACTTTGAAAATACCCTGTATATAAAGTTCAAAAACGAATTAGTTCATGTATTTATTATCTTGATTTTATATAGAAAATAGTACTAGGTTGAGACATAAATATCCGCGAAAAAATGAAACATAAAATACAATATAAACATGTTTAAATCATTATTCTGGACCATATTCGCCCTCTACTTCAATAGCTGCTTTCAATTTGTTTGGTAGATGGTCGATTTCACGGGCATTCAAAAAAATGTCTGGTCCTTGAAAGCAATCCACGCATTAACATGGGCCAACAAACTCATCGAAATCATCGTAGACTTTGTCCTCCTGCAGCTTTTCAGCGAACGGTTGACGTAGTAGTCCGTGAGAGCTGCGATAGGAGAGTAAGGAGGATGACAATGGGGTCCCTTATTAACAAAATGGAATCGACTACGCGACCCTCGTCATATGGACGTGCGTTGTTGTGACGAGAGACAATCTGGTTCTTTTTTCGCGATCGCCTTGTTTTGGTAGAAGAGCTCGTGCTGGATCCATTCAGCCAATTGCGATGCTTTATCGAGATTTTTGAGATGGCGGAGATAGCGGATTAGTAGACATTGAAATATTCGGCCAACATTCAGTTTGTCAAACTTTCTTTCTCTTCCATGGCTGCCAAAAGTACTTGATTGTGGACCGCTGGTATCACCTAGTCCAGATTCCTCTGGTATCACCTAGTGACCTGGTAACCACAAACAGGTATGACCTGGTCCTCCCTCTGGTATCACCTCTGATATCTCCTGGTTGAAGCGAGTAGATCATTCCTGGCATTTTCTTTCGCTGATTTATGAAAAAATTAAATAAAATGCCCGTTTTGATAAACAAAAATATACTGTTACTATTATATCTACATATCTATAAATAAAACCTAAATTTTTTAGTTATATTAGCTGGATTCCCCATTTGCAGCAAAAATGGTTTATTAATTCGCGATATTAATCTAGCAGGAGATAATAATGCTTGATCCTCCAACACGTTTTACTATAAGCTCTATATACTGTGGACCATATTATGCACTCGTCGTCTTTTATATGAAACTGCCGGGGAAAAATACCGTACCTACCTATTTGTCTTGGCGCCATTTTTTTTTCGTGATATTTATAACAGATTTTCTTATAAATAAATACAACCTAAAAGAACGCGGCGAAATAATTGTATTTTACATAAAAACAATCAATTATACAGGACTTCAAGAAAAAAAAATTCGTGCCTAGGATTTTAGAACTGATTTTAATTATATTTGGGGTGCTAAATCTAAATATGAAATCAGTTTTTCTCCATGTGCTCTACTTTTTTAGTTACCTTCACTTATTTATCATGTTTTTTTCAATTGAATACGTTCAATTATGGGTGTTCTAACATTATTATATATGGATTGGTTCATGTATATTTCCGTTGCCTTTTCAGTAACTGTGTGATTGTGATTGTGTCGTCGGGAACTAAATGACTTTTTTAATTACAAATAAATAGAGTAATATAATAAAAACGAGTAATAGAAAATACGTGAAAATAATGGATAAATTCGTTAAACGTACCGCAAGTTTGTCAAGAGATACTAATGATTCCCAAGAAGCAGAGTCAACGAAGAAAAAACTTAAGCTTGTTAATCGAAAATATGACGAGGGAAGAAGCTTTTTTTCAAGTTTGAAATACCAGTCTAAGAAACAGGTAACTCTCATGAATACGTCTTTCAAAACATCAGACAAAAAGCAAACGTGATCGCTAATATGCTAGTTAAATCCAAGAAGACTCATTCTCTCGCTGAAATTTTAATTTTACCTGTCTGCAAAGAAGTTATCAAGAGCATGATTAGCCAACAAGCCGCCAAGGAAATCGAAAAAATACCTGAGTCAGCAGATACGATCTCAAGTCGCATTAGTGATATTTCTAACGACATTGAATCAACGTTAATTGAAAAATTAAGACTTAGTGGAGTTTTTGCGCTACAAGTTGACGAGTCTATTGATATCAATGGTTACGCGCATCTCAGGACTTTTATTTCAGGGCTTTTTATACAGGGAAGCACTGATGACGAAGTCTATGCCCGATGAATTGTTGTCTGTCCTATAAGAAGTCGTCAAAATTACCAACTACATCAAGTCGCTACCCTGAACTCTCATCTGTTTAATCCAGCGTGCCAAGAAATGGAAGCAGATCAGTCACTTCTGTTTCATACAGAAGTACGATGACTTTCTCACGGAAAAGTGTTTTCTGAGTTAAAAACTGATCGGACATTAAAACTAAAATTTTCCGAAACAGAGCTAGCACATTTTGGCACATAAAAAATGAGTATCCACTGCTGTCAAAGCATGCTATTGCCATTCCTTTACCATTTACAACGACCTACTTATGCGAAATGAAGTCTTCAACTCTCTCTACGATTAAAAAAAAAAGAGAACGCCTGAGGATGATTGAGGAACAGATGAGAGCAGCCTTATTAACGATTGCTCCAAATTTTGATCACCTGTGCTAAGCAGGCTCACAGTTCTCATTAAATATTTTTTCATATTATATTGATTTTAATAATAACTACATATTAAATAAATATTGGTTTTTTTCTTTGGAGTACCTCTAAAATTTCTTGATTTGGTAGGTGTACCCTGAACACAAAAAGTTTGCGGAACACTGTTGTAAATTGTTGTATTTGTTTTGTTGAATAAAAATAAAATTAGTTCAAGTAGAAGTTATGTAAATTATCCTGATATGCGCACAATACAACTTAAAAGAAATCAACTGATAGATTAAAAAGAAACTGAACGTAAACATTGTAAATACCACAGGAATTAAGAATACGAACATTGTTATTTATGTATCTGGAATAGTAAATAAAAACAAATATTAATCATTGAAAATGGCGTCATTGTTTTTCAAAATATTCTCCGCGATGATCGATATACTTTTGCATGCGTTTGAACCAACTTTTATAGGACTTTTTCCATTCCAATTGAGGTATCTCCAAAACCTGCATTTTTAAAATAATGAGTTGTTTGCGTTGCTGGTTGTTTTTCTTATCTCTTCAAAGACTTCTAGCAAACAAATGGTTGTGTACCATTCGGAATTGGCTGTTCTACTATTCTCTTGAGCGAACAACTTTTGTTGGGTTTGGCTCATTTTAAAAGACACATATAGTAGACTGCTGTTTATCTTCGGGGTCATACGCATAGATCCAAGATTCGTCACCTGTGTAGATATTATATACTTTGCTTTTGATGCACCACGATTGTATTTTTGAACATTTTTTGCAACAATCGAGCACGAGTCAAATTATGTGGAATCCAATGCGCACAAATCATTTTCACGGCTAAATGTTCAAATCTTGTGTATGCTTATTACACTAGTGCCCCGGGGATGCCTCAATCAATATTTACAGTATCAATATTTTCTGGGGATGCCTCATGTCGAAAGTCGCGATAAATCATCGCCCGAAAATTCTCACGAGTTTATTCCATTATTTGACTGATATCAAATTTTCAAGTCACTAAACAACTCAAATAACATCTGTATGACAAAATGTTCTGAGTACGTATACAGTCAACAATATCAAAATTTAAGATGTATATGCTAGATGGCCCCTAACAAGACTATTGTTGCCAATTCCGGATACAGAAATAGTAACCCTCGTATGCAAATAAACATTACTAATCCAACATTTAAAATAATGAATAAAGAAAAATCCCTACAAACTTTCCTGTCAACCAAGTATATGCAATATTTCAAATTTCCGCATATGCTTAATTTTTAAACCTAAAACTATATTCGGAAATATAATGATAAATTACTGGAGTGGTTTGTTGTTATTTGGATAGATCTATCTTTGTATTTAAAAAATCATTAGCAGGACGCTAAAATGTAATGATAAACCATTTGACTAAAATGAATGATTCCTGTATACTTTCAAATTATTAATGTATGCATACAACAGATCTATAACAAAAGGTTTCTCTGTCAACTTTGCACTGAAAAGGTCGTAATTAATTAGCGAGCGAATAGCTATTTTTACCATAATGTTCTTACCTGCTAATTTCTCTAACATTTTAACTATTATGTCATTGGAATCTTTGACCTATACATTATAATAGGCAATTAAACTATTTTTGGAATAATAATATATAGACAATTCGGATTTATTATTTACAACTAAATAAGTTTTATGTTTTATATTTCATAATTATATCAATCCCCCAGAAGCAGAAAAGAGTTCTCCAATAAGAGCTTTAGAACGTAATAGCGGCAACACTCTGAAATGTAAGGTCACTTACACAGGTCGACATGATTTTTGTAACATTGATGAGAATGCTCTTTTTGCGTTTCCTTTAGGTAGTTACTAAAACACCTTTTCACCGAAATGGTCTAGCACGTCCCATTTTCAAGTAGCTGCTTCTCCTTTATATCATGGCGACATGGAAATTATTTGTACCTAACTCTGGAATATAAAGTTGTGACTCTGGGACACTAGGGCAACAAAAGAACATTACAGTAAGAAAGATTGGTCTTATACAACTTCTTTTCAACCTGGTACTTCAAACATAAAATATGCTCCTCTTCTTAACCCAAAAAAGGTACTTCTTCTGCCTCTCCATATTAAGCTTGAGCTAATGAAATCATTGTCAAAGCCATGAACAAAGAAGGTAATGGTTTCAAGTACTCAAAAGAATTATTTCCTCAATTAAGTGAAAGCGAAAACTGAAGTAAGCGAAACTAAAAGAAGGCATATTTATTGGACCTCAAATAAGGAAGCTTCTACGTGATTTCCGTTTACAAGGAAAAATAAATAAAAATAAATTGGCAGCTAGGAAGTGTTTCGTAAATGTAATGAAAGGATTTCTGGGCAACAAAAAAGATAAAAACTATAAAAACATCATAATGTCCCATGTCCTTAAAAATCCACTTTTTACACTCCCATTTGGATTTTTTCCGGAGAATTTGGGTGCAGTAAGCGACGAACAAGGAGACAAGGTTTCTCCAGGACATCAGGATGATGGAAGCAACATACTAGGGACGCTGGAACCCATCTATGTTGGACGATTACTGCTGGTTTATAAATGAAATAATGCTACAGAAAACAAGAAGAAAAAGTAAAAGCTTTTCTCGCTGTATGACATGTATAATGTAATATATTTTTGTATATGTATATGTATCTCATGTAATATATTTTTATTCACATAATCCTCAGTAATGTCTTTACATATATTTAACACGTTTTACATGTTTATATTAAGTAAATATTACATTGTAAAAATACGTTGTCTCCTATTTTTTCCCCACTACCGACCCCCTGTACGGGTCGCAGTAATAAGCTTATCATTGTCGGATTTAATATTACAAAATACGTCATATTAGTGGCGGTTCATGAGGGGGGGCGTTAGGGTGCCGCCCCTCCAGCATTTATCACCGTAAACAATTTTTCAGAACAAAACACCATATTATATTTCCGTTGAGTGTCTTTCCTTTATCTCATTTTAAGATATCATTAAAAATTAAAATCTCCAATTGTAGAAAAACGTCCGACGACCCATCACGCCAAATAATGCGGATAAAAATCCCATCCTCTCGTCATAATTTTTACATCGTTGGTCGGACGTTTACCTTCAGCGACCGTACGCCACGTCATCTTTTCTCGTCGTTGGCGTTACATGTTTTGTCGGTTGCCAGAATTCGGTGGTTTAACTGCTTTCTAAAATATGTGAGTTGGACGTAGATTCCCTGCGACTGAGCGCATCGGTAATTAGTTTTAAATGCTGATTTGAAGGGTACGAAACATTTGATGTCTCGCGTCGTGTATTTCGTTCGTCTCGCGAATACTTGTTTTGATTTGGGATTTGCTAGGTGTGTATATACTGTTAATTGCAAACATGAAGGTGTCTGATTTAAAACAGTTAATAATGACTAATTTAAGTCATTTTTCGGATTTTCTCGAATTTCCTCTATTGATTTGCAGTTACAATAAACTGTTTGAATGGTTTATTCTTCGGAAAATGGTAAGTACCTACTTATTCATTCGTTTATCCGCGCAACAAGCAACAACCCATCCTCCAATGTCAATGTAAGTAGTAACAATACAAAATTTTAATGTTTTCCTGGTTCACTTCCTGTATAGGGTTTCAATAGCACGAAAAGTAAAAAGGAGGAAGTGGAAAGTAAACAAAAATCTTCAGCAGCACGATTTTCTTCTACGCCTCCCCACTTTAAAAACCTAGAAGCCGCCACTGCTTTATATATACTCATTTTCATCAATGTTACCTCAAAAAAGTTTAAATTTGTTGACCTGTGTTATAGACTGATGTGTTCAGTACATTGTGTATTTTAATTGCGCTCTTAAAATTGCGATTTTAAAGAGCGTAAAAATTATTCGTATCTACCATCAAAATGCGCCAGATCTTTTTCGACAAAGAACACTTCTGCATTAATGGATTTCCGAAAAAACGTAACTTCTGGATTTGGCTCGATGAAAATCCTCAAATAATTCAGAAGTTACCTCTTCATCCTCAGAGAGTAACTGTTTAGTGCGGATTTTGAAACCTTAGTTTTTTGAAGATGATGCAAATCGCGTTACTGTCATTAGTGAACGCTATAAGTTTGGCCTAAACTGATAAATATGGATATAAACTATGTTTTATTTCCACAAGACGGTGTGATTAGTCACACATCTCTCTAGGCAATCGATCTATCATGCGATCTCACGCCCTTGGCTTATTTTTTGTGGGGTTATGTTAAATCTCTGGTTTACAGAAATAAAACCAGAAAGGTTCTTGATCTTAAACGAAACATTCACGTCAACATTGAAAGTATACTACGCGATATCTGTGAAAAACTAATCATAAATGGAATTTGAATGCCATTATTTTCAAAACAGAATGCTATCATTTGTTAAGATATATAAAAAATACCGGATTATCATTTGTAGTTGTCATTGTGCCTCGGTTCAAAGTTCTGACACTCTTATTGGAAACCCCTTCCATTCCTACTAAATATATTAATTTTTTGTATATAATTAACATTAAGTTTTAGAGAGAGTTAATTAGTTTAAAGAGAAAACGCAATAAGGTTGTAATGGTGATTATAAACGAAAAATGGCATTTTATGAACAGAATATTGTTCGTAATAGAGGAAATAGTAAGGAAATGTGGCGAATGTTGAAATAATTGGTGGGGACTAGCAGAAAATCCGACGTGTTTGAGGATATTGTTTTACAAATGGGCGTTGGAACGTTAGAAGAGAATTTTAACATTTTTTATGCTGAAAGTATGCGGTAGACAGCTCAAACGCATCAAATCAGATTTAAACATTTGACAGAACCGTTGACAACCATGACTTCAACCGTTGACTTCATGTGAAGAAAATTTGGATCAATTTGACTTATTAACATTCTCTCAATTGAGGGATATTGTAATGGATTTAAAAAATAAGTCCACATCTGATGATATATGTAATATAAAATGTTTAAAGAGCGTATTTCAGTAAGTGGGTTATCCATTATTTAATTTAATCAATACATCGTTGTCCAGTGTTCGAGTTCCAAGGAATGCGAAAGTGAGCGTCATTGTTCCAATACCAAAGGCTGAAAATCCTGTATTACCAGATGATTTTAGGCCAATTAATCTATTGTCGGTTGTATGCAAAATATTAGAAATAGTGGTGTGTAGGCAGTTGCGTAGATACTTTGAAAAGCAAAATTACATTTATGTGGGACAATCGTGATTTCGTGTAAACATTCATGCGAGTCTGTACCACATCTTTATTTGAAATGACGCCAATATATTAGTGACTATAATGTTGTTGTTGGTGTAACAGAGAAAATCTGATTATGAAGCTGCTGTGCTACGGTAACAGTAACATCTTGTATTATAAAATGGCTCAAATATTATTTGAGATATAGCTTTGATCGAACAAAAGTATATGGTGCTACATCAGGAATTTTGAAAAATGATATAGTTATCCCACAAAAGAGCGTATTGAGGCCATTTTTGTTTCTTATATATGCATGACCTGTATAATTTTTTTTAATTAGACTTAAATTTGTTTGCAGACAATACGCTCCTTTCAACAACGGGACAGAATTATGACCAAATGGTGAAAGATATTAATTTAGAACTCTCTATATTAGATAATTGGCTATATATATGAATAAATCAAAAGTAAATTCTGAGAAATTTTGGGAAGTCGTTTATTGATAAAAATTATAATATATACATCGGGAAGAATAACATTGAAATCGTTGATCAAATTAAATATTTAGTAGTAATTCTTGATTATCAATTGAAGTTATGTGCTCATGTAAATTACATTAGAAAAAATAGGATTCTTTCGTAGAATATCACATAACTTAAGTAATTGGTCAAGATTGTGAATATATAATACCATAATTAATTCCCATTTTGCTCATTATAGCACTTTGTTGTTAGGTTGTAATAAAAATTAAATAAATAGATTGCAAATGTTACAAAATAAGACATTGCGAATTATTTTGCATTGTGATAGGTATATACGGGTGAATTTGATGTTGCACTCTTTGGGCTGGTGCTCTGTATGGCAGAGTATTGAGATGGTCAGTATTATTATGATTTTTAAAATTAAAAATAACTTGATGCCTGCATATCTTGGAAGGTACTTAATAGTGCGATCCGAAAAACATCAATGTAATATTCGCTCAAAGGAGGATCTCCATATACATTTTGAACGTAGTATCTATATGCAGAAATTGATTTTTGAAATGGTATTCGGCTGTTCAATGGTGTGCCAGCAGAGCTAAAGAGTATAAGAAGTTTAGAAATGTTTGTAGATAGAGTCCGTAAACATTATTTGGCAAAATTGTTTCGGTATGTTTGATTTTGGATGGACTAGTGTGTCCATGATGACTAGTATATTAAATTGCGGAACAGATCATATATATTTATTTTATATAATATGTGTTATTTATACGTGCATCTAGAACATTAATTCGGCCAATTTTTGATTGAATGACTACCCCAGAGCGCGCTTCTGACTTATGAAATACACTTTTGGTGATTTCTTGTGCTAACTTCAGGATATATTTCATTAATTGCTGCTTTTAATTTGTCAAAAATATTTTATAGTATAAACTACTATATATAACCACACTGGTTAGATTTCAGGTGTTTTGGGCTATTATGAAAAACTTTGACAAAATATTCCTTGGAAAAGTTACTTATTACAATTCATAGCGAACATTCACAATTAGAATAGAGTGTCAAAAATAGAAAAAATAAATTCTTTGTATTTATATGATTATAGAAGTGACATTTAAAATGCTGTAAACCAATTTTCTAATAACTTGAACGTCTAATCCAAACTTTTACATAATCTATAAAGAAACAAAATTTTGATATTTATGTATTCTCGTATTGATGATTTTTTTCGTATCTTTTAACACATATGGCGTATTGTATAGAGCTTTTGTAAAAGGTTTTCAAAACCATCCAATATTTCTTTTTGTTGGTATTTGAACACTGAAAATAAAACCCTATATTTCTTGTGTTATATTTCTAAGGAAAACATTTTGGTGGTCCATTCTGAATTTTGACAATGTATATAAATGTTATCGAAATGTCCACATGATAAAAATCCCTCAAAAAAATGAAAGGATTAAACATTATTTTCATATCATAATAAACTATATTTCGAGAAATATTTGTCTGTAACAAAAGAAATTGTAAATAGCAATGTGAATAAAAAAAATTTACTTAATAATACGCATTTTTAACAAAAATAAGAATAATGAAATAAAATAAACTTTTGGATGAATAAGAATAATTTCTATATTTTTCATCAAAACAGCCACAGAAGTACGAGCGTAGTACCTGATGTATAAATGGCGGTTGTTGTCTGAAAAGAATGACTATTGTAAAAAGTACCAGCTTTATAAAGCTTAAGTTTGAAGTTAGACGACGCTACTTTATTTAATATGTGTTTGGCAGCCATTAATAGTGAACGCTCTCAGTGAATTTCTAATAATGGACAAAATTGGTCATCGTTATGTAGTACAATATTTTAATTTGAAAGAAGATCGCAGTGGGCGAACAAATGAGGTGACATCAGAAATGGTGAAGAAAATTAACAAAATGATATTCGATGACCGTCGTCTGTAAGTGTGTACATCGCATCAAAAAGTGCTGTACATCGCATTCTGACTACAAATTTGGACATTAAAACACTGTGCGCAATATATATATATATATATATATATATATATATATATATATATATATATATATATATATATATATATATATATATATATATATATATATATATTGCGTCGATTCATAACCCATGGATGAAACATGGGTCCATTGCTTCCCACCTGAGACGAAGGAACAGTCAAAACAATGGACTGAAAGGGGAGAATCAGCTCCAAAGAAGGCAAAGAGAATTCCATCTGCCGGCAAGGTCATGGAGTCAGTTTCTTGGGATGCGCGTGGGATAATTTTCATTGATTATCTTCAGAAAGGAAAAATAATCAACGGCGAGTATTATGTGAACTTATTGCAGCGTCTGAGTGATAAAATCAAGAAAAAAAAGTTACATTTGGCGAAAAAAATGTTCTGTTCGATGAAGACAATGCACCAGTTCACCCATCCGTTATCGCGATGGCCAAAATCAATGAGTTAAAGTTTGGATTGCTTTCTCACGCACCCTATTCGTCAGATTTAGCCCCCTCGGATTATTTTCTGTTTCTAAATTTGAAAAAATTATTCGGGGCTAAAATTTTGTCAACAAAGAAAAGGTGGAGCCTGCGGTTGATGGTTATCTTGATGAGCTCGACGATTCTCACTATAAACAGGGAATCGGAGTTATTGAACAAAATTTTCCCAAATTTATTGTTTTCTTTGTTAGATCGGGTACATCTGGGACTACCCTCGAAAATGGAATAATAATATATAAAAAAAGCTTATAATAGGGTATGCAGATGACCTAAACTTATTAGCAAGATAGAAAAGATAAAATGGGTCCTATGAAATAAAAGTGCAAGCCAAACAAAGGTAATGGAAATACATAAGAGGAGAACAGAACTAGACAATCGGCGATAGCAACATTGACGTTATGAATTAATTTACTTATCTGAGATAAAAAAGAACATATTCGGACTGCCATCCCTTATGGCTGCGAAACAAGGACCCTCAGAAAGAAAATAGAAAAAAAGGTTTCATTATTTGAAGAAAAATTATTCAGAAAAAATGTTGCCGTTGAATGATAATGAAAATTGCACTATAATTCAATGTATCATAAATTGAATACAATCTAATATTTCTTCGAACACAAGCCATTATACAAATAAACAAAAAACTTTCCTACTTGCTCATTGCAGTCTGTTCAAAAATCTAAACTCATACAAAGGGACGTGAAAAAACACATTCGGACTGCAATCACTTATGGCTGCGAGACAAGGACCCTCAGAAAGAAAATAGAAAAATGCGTTCATCACTTGCATGAATTCAGAATGAATCGTTCAATGTATCACATATTAAATGCAATCTAGTATTTCTTCTAACTCAAGCCATTATACAAATATCTGGATATTGTAGACTATTTGAGGGTTCAGATGGGCGGTACATGCAAAAAAGGTGGAATACCAACGAGAATTACGGAGGAGCGTATGGTGAGTAGCATAAAGAGAAGGGGACCAAAGACACGGTTGCTGCTGATGATGCAAGAAGAGCTGCTGATGAACTACAGTACATTAAAAACTGGCAAGGGGTTGTTAGAGATCAATCTGTATGGAGGCAACGGTTGCAGGAAGTCCAGGCACGCACTATAGCACCACGGACAGAAGAAGAAGGATTAGTATATCAATGTTGTTACTTTTGATTAAATAATAATAAACATTATAAAGTTGTGTCATCAAATTATGAAAATGCTTCTTCGGATATAGACTTCCTTCTAACTCAAGCCATTATACAAATGTCTGGATATTGTAGACTATTTGAGGGTTCAGATGGGCGGTAAATGCAAAAAAAGTGGAATACCAACGAGAATTACGGAGGAGCGTATGGTGAGTAGCATAAAGAGAAGGGGACCAAAGACACGGTTGCTGCTGATGATGCAAGAAGAGCTGCTGATGAACTACATTACATTAAAAACTGGCAAGGGGTTGTTAGAGATCAATCTGTATGGAGGCAACGGTTGCAGGAAGTCCATGCACGCACTATAGCACCACGGACAGAAGAAGAAGGATTAGTATATCAATGTTGTTACTTTTGATTAAATAATAATAAACGTTATAAAGTTGTGTCATCAAATTATGAAAATGCTTCTTCAGATATAATGAATTATATAATATAAAAGGATATAAAAAGATATAATATAAAAGAGGTTGAAACTATGGTAACATCACAAACAATTTTATTGCAAATATATAAAGCATGCTCTCAATGATCGTGTTAACAATAATACCATGATGGTAATATTTTCATTTCGGTATGTCAGCCAGCTTTTCGCACCGTCCACAGTTGCAGGACAGCACTGATAAATGTTACTCATATCTTGAAAACATTGAATGAAAGTGATATTGCGTATTAATTTTGTCGAATTGAAAGTATTTACTTGCTTGAATTCAATTCTTTTAGAGTACATATTTCATCATTATGGTTTCTTCGACGATGCCTTCAGGTTAGTCCATGGCTATTTGTTATTGACCAAGCGCAAAATAGAAAAATTAAAAGAAGAATAATCTGTACCCATGAGTCTAGAGTATGGTATTTCTTAGGGTTTAGTTTTCGGGCTACTTTTATATATAGATATTTTATGTATAGATACTATATAAATATAACGACCTACAATATCAATAACAAACTTCATATTTTTAGCACTTAAATGCAATTAGGCAAGAAATTTTAAAACATGGCATTTAAAACTTGTTGGTGAGTCAAAAAATCTAGATATGGTTATGGTTATACACCATGGTATGGATGATCCCTAAGCCCTAAAATAAAAGTTGATTTAGTATAATGTTTTTGTTTTTGATAGCACCTCTGTTTTTTAACATTCAAAAGTGCTAGAGATTTGCAATGAGAAAAAATTATAATAATTTAGATTTTTTTTATAGATAGATTTATTATATTAGATTTATTTTCCTTATTATAAAGTAAGTGTTGTATTAACTTACTGTTGTACATAAAATAGCTCAATATGAAAAACCGCGTGTGCTTTAGGATGGTAAACTTATTCTATAATGTAATCATTTAACTTGTGTTTGTGTATATCCCCTATGAAATTGATTTTAAATAACATACAGCGTTAATATATAGCAAAAAAAAACTAAATTAATTTCATATCATAGAATATTAATGCAGGAAACATCATTTATTCACTCTATTTCTAAATTTGTCAGTGAATTGAATATTGATTTAATATATCTTTTGAAAAGCCTACTCATCTGTGGTTTATTTATTTACAGAATGTTTGAATATATGTATGAACAGATTTAATTACTTAATTCTTTTTAATTATGTCGCAATATTTGTAGCGAAAATGCGAAAAATTCAAGACTTAGTTAGTTCTTTTTAATGATAGGTATTACTCAGGTAATGCACAGGTACTGCGAGACTCCTTCAAATATAAGTTCGGATAGTAGTAGAAACAGACCGTGGAAAAGCATCCAGCAATGCTGAGAATTGAAATAGAAGCAATCATTCAGCTTAAAAATCATAAAGCACATATTATATTTAATCTGCAACAAAGTATGGGATCAAGGTTTGGGGATGCAGATGGATTCAAGGATTTTACAGATAACACCACACTAATGGCAGGTGGTGCAGTGCGCAAGAGATTGCCGAAATAACAAAACGTCTGCAAGATAAGGATTAAAAACTGGCTCTGGAAATGTATCATCCACCTGAATGGTAATCATGAAAATTCAATTTTTTACACATTTTATTATGAATTTTCGTGATACTATCTATAAAGAATTTTTACATGTACTGAAGATGAGACTATAATTTCGTATTGTTTAAAAACTGAGCTACATCTAGCCATTCATTTTTGTATTGTGAACATACATATTAAATCAGACGACTTACACGAAAACATTAAACCATATTTAACTCAACTAGAATATTCTGCAAATTAATATGTACATAAAACCAGTAGTACTGTCTTAGATATGAAAGCATGGATAACATATAATGTAGTGTCTAACTCTTTGCATATTTCATTCCCCTTATCCTCATCTTTCGTCGTCCCAACAAAACGTCTTGTCGATATAATCGCTATAATAATTTATGATGGTTGCTGTATTGATTTACCATTAGTTTTAAATAAAAATGACACGTTTATGGTGTGAGTTCTAGGTGTAAAAACGATAACAAATTAAAATTTATGAAGAATTTCCTGAATCATTTCACTGATTTAAATTTTATTACAATTTACGGATTACAGCTCAATCGTTGCCCGTAATCCGTATTTGGCTGGTTTGGATAAGGTTTGTATGAGAGAAAGTTTTTGGAAAATCCTCTGGAAAAGTCGGAAATTTGGATGGTATTTTTTATATGAAAAAAATATTTATGTTCAATTTTGACGTTTTGCGTGAAATGAGGCACAGTTTGAGAGATTTTCTATCACTATAACAAAAAAAAAGAGAAGTGCATGGCTTAAAGGCCTAGCCAAAGACATGCCATTAAAAAAGAAGTGTGACATTTTGCGAAGGGATTTCATAATATTTTCTTGGTTTAACTAAAAAGAATATTGTGTTAGCGGTGGTGCGTTGAAAAGATTATTTTGTCTTTGAATAAATGCTACCAATAAGGCGTCGAAATACACGGATGATCACAAAATAGTGATTAAATCAGACAAAAGGCCAGCAGGCGAACATGCAAGACGCTTCAATTCACCGACGTTGAATGAAGTTGCCATTGTGGTTGTTGACGAGAATTTGGTGTCTATATATATATAAATGGATGTTGGTATATATGAGATCGATAAACTCCGACACCATTTAACCGATCATCATGGCAGTTGGCATATCTAAGTATTTTTTCATGGAGAAGGTTTTCATTCTATCCATTTTGTTGTAAATCCATCACTAGATGGCACTGCAGGGTTAACTTTTGAACCATATAACCGATCGCTATGAAAATTGGTATACATAGATATTTGAACACGGTCAATATTTTTGCGCTATCCGCTTTATTGTACCTCGCCACTAGATGGGCGTACCTTAACTACACCTTTCTCCCTGCTTACAGCAATTAAATTTAAAAATGCTACCGTAAGATAGACAATGTGGCTCAATGGATATAGATAAAAGTGAAAGGAAATTGGTATAGGGCGGGTAGCTTAACTGGACAGCCCTCGACATGTAATTGAACGATTTGGGTTCGTTGACCATCGAAAAGTCAACTATATGTTGCTTGCTCCCGAGTAGGAACTCCAAAAACTCTGTACATTTATACACCGAATCATAAAACCAAAAATATTGGTTATCCACTTGCGTTACACTAGATGTTAGTATTAGTTTGAATTACTTTAAATTGGTTTGATTATATAGCGAATGAAATAGTTAAAAATATTGTTCGTTCACGTAAAATATTAATGAAAATGTATATAATTTATTATCAATTTATACTAATAAAAATAATGGAATCTTATCAATATGAGTAATTTTTCTTTTTTCCACAATACATATGTTAAGAAAATATTGATTTTTGATTGATTTTTGTGTATTTCTTTAGTAGCTCAGCAGTTGTTTGTGGAATAATATAATCACTTGCTAATGAAGAAATGCCCGTAAAAATAAAGAAATCTAAAAATTATGCATTTCTTATAGGTCTGAAAATGATACTGATGCTTTTTTTGTTTATTTTCGATATGTGCAAGGATTTTTGTTTAGTCATGTATTTGATAATAATGGAGAGATTTACTTGCATCGTGACACTTAAATACGTGCAGCGCGAATAATTCAAGAGGGCATGAGACAAAGTAAATTTGCTGAAGTCCTTGATGTCCACAGAAATGTTATTAATCATTTATGGTTCAGATTTCAAGATACAGGTGGCGTGCCCGAAATACAAGCATGAATCAGGCCGTACAAGAAGAACTAATCAGTTCCAAGATCATTTCTTCGACTAGAGGTTTATGAGACATCAACATTATAGCTGCGCAATTAACAAATCGATGCTTACCATACATCAACCATAATCACAAATACTAGACTCCATGGGACTAGACTTTATGTTCGAAGACCTGTGAGAGTTATTGTGTTATCCAAACGCAATGACGTCAATAGACTCTTTATGTTCTATGATGTATCTCAATTTGGACTGACTTCAGATGCACAAAAATCAGAATTGTGGATACGACCTCGAAACTTAGGACATTTGGCAGTACTTCCCGAAATTCACAGAGAGCATGATGAAAGTGTAATGGTTTGGGGTGGTATCACCACTCGTGGAAGAAATGACCTCGTTTACTTGAAACGATTTTTGAATGCAACTGTCCGACCGATGTCGACAAATTCGACTGATGCAGCAGAAAACGCATTCCAAGACGGTTATCGTCAGGCTTTTAAGGCATAATGTCGGGTTTAATACAGTTTTGAGTGCCTTTTGACTGAATTGAATGAAAAAGAACACACTTGCAGAACTAATTATAATTTAATATTGAGTATGCTCCAAAAGCAAATAACCGAGTAGGTCATACATTATTCTAAAAAATACCAATTACCTAAAATACCTTTTGTTAATTCAGAAAAAAATATTTGCAAATTTTACAAAATTTATACGTGAAGTTTTAGAAAAACTTTTTTACTTTCAAAACATTAGTATTTATGATAAAAATTTGCAATTATAAAAAATATTGATTTGCATGCATTATGGTGATTTCTTGTCCCTTAGATTATATTGTACCAGGCTACGAACGACTTTAAAACTCCCAAGGAACTTAGTCTGAAAAAAATTATCGTGCAAAAAGTTATCAATGTCGTTGGGATTCAAAACATTCTGTCAAGTGAATTTGAGCTATACAATGGTCGAAGACAGTATGAAGGACTGGCTTAAAGTTTTTTTTAACATCGCACTGGAATTACTAGTGAAGAAATCACATAAAACTCATCGGATACCATATTTTATAAATTGGTGCAGTTGCTTGATGTGGACATAATTTCTATGGATCCCAACATCCATGAAAACAAGACCAAATTAATGGCATCCTCAAGAAGACAACGCATTCGAAATATTGGCCAAAATTTCTCAGTAGGCGACTACGACTTCGAAGCCTCTCGATCAAATGACGTATCTTCCTGGCAAACAAATGTTATTTCGCCTTGCGTAAACACTTGAGAAGTGGAAAATTTAATACTTAAGACGAAAATCGAAGTATAATAAATATCGGATTTTCCCGATTCTCACCTACGCTTCAGAAACATAGATGCTAACTAATGCTGGTGCAAACCTACTCTCAATCTTCGAAAGAAAGCTACTACTACTACTAAAAACCAATATTTAGAGATGTTTATGAAGATGCCGCTACAACCACGTATACGACCCCTGTGGAGGCTTTCTAAGAGAAGATTTTATGTCAGCATCAAAGTCAGATGGCGCAGATGGATGAGGTAATAAGAATGGATCCTAATAGAGTGCCTCAAAGCGAGATGGCAGGAGAAAACCAGGAAGACCTAGGCTCAGATGGAAGAACAGTGTTAGTTATCCAGAGTCAGTGTCCAGATGGAAGAAGAAATTTATACGACCGAGGCACATAGAGAAATGTTGAACTAAAGATTATGATGAGATTATTTTTAAGTATGTATATAAGATCAAATTCATTATGTATGTAAATGTGATTATCGGCGTAATTTTATTAATTAATATAAAAACTTAAAGAAGTAAATTTTCTGAAATTGCTAAACAAAGAAGGTCAAAATTCCCCTTGAGATTTAATTTTATTTTAATTAAAGGTTTTTGCTTTTTTTCATTGTTCTTGTGTTAATTAAATATACATGAAAATGTTTTCCTGTGGGTAAACCGAAAACGTGTTTTTTATTCACATAAGGGCCTTTTTCTGAGCGGTATCCAGTTTATTTTATTTAAAAAAAATATGTTGAATAATGAAAATGGAGACGGAGAAAAAAGTCAAACCATAATTATTAGCAAGATAAATTTTTTTTTAGACTTCTATATATAATAAAGTAAGAAGTTATATTGAAAGTAATCATACATTTTTGCTCATAAGTATTAGACACCCATCATTGTTATCTGTCTATATTATATACAGGAAATAAAATAAAACTAAAACGACTCCGCAAATTATTAATATTTTATTATACTTTCCTTCTACTTTGACACCAATACGTAGTAATTTTTATATTAGAATATATAGTGTGATACAACTAACTCAAATGAAAATATCAACAAAACACCAAATCACTGGTTTCTGGTCACATCACATGTTAACATCATCGACGTTGACGTTAATATGGTAAGCTCAATCTAAGAGATTGAATCATCTCCTGATGAAGCTAATATAGCTAGCGAAATGCACGTTCAGAAAGTAAAACTTAGTTATTTGCAAACATGTTTGTAAGTTTAATAATGGGTTGATGCAAAGGTTCATTCCATTTTTGGCGATGGATAGTATAGCATCGTAAAACCGAAATGTTATCTACTTCACAGATATAAATTTATAATGTTTCACAGAAAAAATTTCAGCAAGTACTTTGGGAACAAAAGGGTTGATAGCTTGAGAAGGGTACTAAACGGAGGTGATCAGTGGCCGATGACCGTGGCTCGAAACCCACTTAATTGCAGATAATCTCAAATTCTATCATATGCCTATAAATGAGTGAAACAGGATGACCCAATATCTTTCCCCTATAGGAACCCGTCGGATCTATTTTTAACCTGGAAGCTATTTTAAGGAAGGCAAACCCGAGAAATAAAAACAATATAACAAATGACATCCACTTAATTACCTATGCAGATGACGTCGCTGCAATAGCCAAATCCAAAGGAAAATTAATAAAGGTGGTAAAACGTCTAGACAGAGAATCCAGGAAGTTGAAGGAAAAACAAAATATATGTGAGTGGGAAGTGAAATTCAAAATAGGTACACCCACCTAATATCAGGGAATAATAATATTGAAATAGTATCGACGCTTACTTACTTAGGAATAATAGTAGAATGAATAGACCATCCTTAAGATCTAAAATGTTATATTAATATATATATATATATATATATATATATATATATATATATATATATATATATATATATATATATATATATATATATATATATATATATATATATATATGACCAGTCATTACATATGCACGTGAGTCAGCCAACATAAATAAGAAAGAAGAAGAAGAAGACCTAAAAATACTGAAAAGGAAAATACTGAGAAAAATACTTGAACCAGACATATCAGAAGATGCAGAGAGGGGACCTAAAAAAAATTAAGAAATAGAGGAAGAACTAGGAGGAGATAATTTAGCTAGATATATATAAGTAATAAGGTTGGAATGGACAGGTCGCATAATCAAAAGGTCATCCACAGAAAACAGTAAAAGAGTAACAAAATAAACGCTATTGGAGAGAAGAGAAAGGGAAGGCCGAGAGAGAGATCGTTAGACCAGATGGAATAGGGTGAAAAAACACATTGCACACGGGAGAATGGAATGCAGAGACAGGAACGAATAGAAGGGCTTAACCAAAGAGGCCAGGATACATAAAAAAAACCTGCAACGATGATTGAAAGAAGAGGATTAATAAATGATTGCAAGGGTTGATAATCCACTCTTGTTATTCTCAAATAATTTTATCTGCGTTAGGTTTTTTTTTCTTGATGAAGTTGATATATAGACTAAAAGGGAAGAGATTTACCACTAAACACCAAACCACTTTTTTTAAACTTCTCGATGCACGTTTCGCTAACCATGTTAGCATCATCAGGAGATGGTTTAAGATTTTAAGATTAAATCATCTTCAGATGTTGCTAACATGGTTAGCGAGACGTGCGTCGAGAAATTCAAAAAAGTGATTTGGTGTTTAGTGGTAAATCTCTTCAAGTTTAGTCTTTCACACCAAAGGTTCCCATAGAAGAATTGATTGATATATAGAGTCATTTTTGCAGTGCGTCCGAACTTAAAATTCAAATAAAACAGCATCAAAATTAGATGCTTTGAAACTATTTATTTTATGTAAAATTACATACATTGGCATTAATGTTTGAAAACAATTTCGGACAAATATTTGGTGCAGCTACTTCTGACAAAGTGCATTCGCAAGCAATTTTTTCGCGCATTTTTTCAAGCAATTGAGGTCTTATGTTTGTAATTGTCCGAGTTAAGTTGGCTTCCAGACTTCAAAAGTTGCTAGTTTATCAGCTTAAACCAAAGATTGAACATAACCCCAAAGAAAATAATCTAAAGACGTTAAATCACAATTGGTGGTCAATTAAAAGGTCGGTTTTTCAAAATAATTCTCTCACCTAATTGTTCCCTCAATAAATCGATGGTTGCGTTGGCTCTATGACATATGGAGCAATCCTGTTCGAACCGCATCTCCTGCAGATTAATGCCACTCAAATTCGAGTATTAAATAATCCACGTAGTCAAAAAACAAAGTCGAACTGCCTGCGATCGATGACAAATTGATATACAGTGGATCCCAAAAATATTCGGACACCCTATTTAAAAATCATTCGAATCAGTTCCAATATACGCAAAAAAATAACATATTTTTCTTCCCGTATATTTTACCGCTCTTATCTCCTTTTAACTTCTTGTATAACAAAGTTTCGAAATCATCGATTTAATTCGAAAATTTTACGAAAAAACATAAATATTGTTTTTATACACCTTAAAAATATTCGGAGGCGCAAACAAAACAATTAATCTGGATCAATCATGTTAATCTTATTAAAGTAGTCTTTGTTTTTGTCGAATTTTGACTCATCACAGAAAATAACGTCGTTCCAATAATTCAAAACATACTCATTACTTAACCAAGGCTTTAACAGCGCTGCAAGACTTGACCTCCATGCTGGACAGGAAGACTACGCAAATGTTAACGAGACACGGCCACTTTCTATAAGGAAATCAGAAAAATTCATTGCCAGGATTGCAACAGCGAAGAACAGGATGACCCAATACACTTCTACAGATCAACACCATTCAAATTCGGAATTAAATAATCATTGATCATTGATCATTGATATATTTAGACCTTCATCAGCACTGCCTGCAACAACAGATATATTTTCTTCGGAACGTAAAGTTTTTGTCTTGTTTTAGTTTTAATGAAAATGAAATGCACTCGGAATTTGTCAATATTTTGACGAATAGATTGCTCGGTTCGGCCAGTATAAGTATATGCGCCATGAAAAATGTTTAAGCTCTTAGCGCAGAACACTGATTTTAATAATAAATTTCGACAATTTTCAAGCATTGCTCTGATTAAACTTGAAGAGATTTACCACTAAACACCAAAAAATTTTTTTGAACTGCTCGACGCACGTTTTGCTAACCATGTTAGCATCATCAGGAGATTATTTAAACTACTTACTTAACTACTTACTTAACTTAAAAAAATTAAGAGATTAAATCATCTCCTGATGATGCTAACATGGTTAACGAAACGTGTTCAAAAAAGTGTTTTGGTGTTTAGTGGTAAATCTCTTCAGGTTTAGTGTTTCACACCAAAGGTTCGAATAGAAGAGTTGATCTGATGTTAAACGTTCCATGATGACTTGACAGACATTTAATGTGTCCTGATTGCCATAACGATTGATTATAGGAAATTCAGATACACTAAAAAAATCACCCTTTAATATGGCCACTTAGATTTTCAAAATTAACATTCATGAAATAAGACATTTTTATTTAGCTTACGAATTTAAATCTATTATTTACTGTTTATAACTTCATAGGTTTGCAACTTCAGAACGAATAAAAATCGACCTACCGAATGATGTATTTTTAAACGATATGCATATATGTATGTATATTTCTACATACCCTGCATAATATGTCGCAGAAATAACGGAACTTTTCAAATTTAAGGAAAACTATTAGCGCCATCTATCGAAACAATATATATTCTGAAAGCTGTACATCACCTCTATAAAACGAGATCACAGTATTGTCAAGCTATAGCGCTTAAAGTGAAAGTATTTTTTGTCACTTCATCACAAAAACACGATGTAACAATAAGTTAATAATATTAAATTGTGTTTCAAGCTATGTAAAACTGTTTTATAGAAACATTTGAATTGATGAAAGAAGTTTATGGTGATAATTGCTTATTCCGTACACGAGTGTTCGAGTGGTATAAGCGATTCCAGATCGGTCGTAATGCTTTGAAAGAAGACCCAAAGCCAAGTCGGCTAAAAAAAATCGCGATAAATTAGTGAAAAATATGCCGTAAATGATTGCCTGCGATGCGAATTCGATTGTGAGATGGATAGCGCAGGAATTAAATATTACCAAAAACGATGATTCACGAAATTTTGACAAATGATATAAATAAACGGAAAGTCTGTGCTTCAGGACCGTGCAGTTCGTTAATTTTGGCGAAAAAACTAGTCTGTGTGCTTCAACAACCTCCGTTTTCGCCTGATTTATCTCCGTGTAGCTATTTTCTGTTCCCAGAACTCAAACCGGCCATGAAAGGAACGTTTTATGATAGTGCTATACAAGCCCAAGAAGTCTTAACGAAGATCATTGAGGTGATTCCGAAAAATAACATAAAAATATGTGCTAGCATTAGTTGAACGTACCCAGCAGTGTATTTATGAGGAAGGAATGTATTTTGAATAAAAAGAAATACTTTGGGCAATGACTAATTGTTTTTTTATTTAAAAGTTATTTTTCCGATATACTGTGTATATTGCATTAATCTGGCCAGAAGGGTTTAGTCCATTCAATGATAGTTTTCGTCATGCCAGACGTTAACTAAAACTCAAACTTTCTTATCCGTTGTATTGCCGTTTCGGTCAGTCGACTGTTAAGATATGATCCAGTTTCCTGGTACCATTTAACAGTTGCGCGGACTGCACATCGCGAACACTTTATTTTTATTATTATTACAGCTTATGGCATCTCTGAGTGCAATAGGACAATTTAACTACATTCGGCTTACATTAGTTCGCGTGTTTAAGGCACTAAAGTAACTATGCTGAAATTTATAAAGTATTTAATAAATATATCACATTAAATATGAGTTAAATATGTTCACAATAACATCTTCTCACTGAATAGGGCGAACGAAACTTATCTGGTAAAATTTGAACATTATGAGGGTCATTGGAAAAGTTCTCGGCCTAACACAAAGTTTATAATATTTGTTAATTATGAGTCATTGGATGACATTCTTATTAAATCTGATTAATAAATCTGATTAGTGAAATTTGAACTGTTATACATTACATAATTTTATGTGGTTTAAGCCCGACAGACTTAGAGAAATAGTTAGATTTAATTTTAAAGGAATCTTCCCTTTTCATTTTGAACGATATAAATGTGAATTGTGTGAATTTAAGTGTGGTGGTTCATCCATTGAAGATGATGAACGTTTGAGGCGCCCAAAAGCCTTTATCTCCACTACAATTCACATAATGTTTTGGGAAAGAAAACATGATGTTTTCGGTTTTCCGCTCGATGGGTTCTGTTACTTTTTAGCTAAAGACACATTTGAATAGACACTTCTCAAAAGTGTTTCAGTCTGCTTAAGAGTCGCTTCAGCATTTTATAGCAGTAGATGAAACATGAATTCATAGTTACATATCATAGACAAAGTAGCAGTCCAAATAGTATGGTAGCAGCAAATAAAATTGCAATAAAGAGACCGAAATCATTGAATCGAAAAAAGCGAAAATAAATGGCTATGCTTTTCTAGTATTCTTGCGTTGTGACAGAATGGTCACCGAGGACTATTACGATTCACTTTTGTACCAATTGAACGATGCTATTCAAACTAAAGAGCACATATAACATTAAAAAAGGATAACGATAATACATCTCCGATTTTTGCTGCAAAATTTTATGACCCTCACTTTGCCATGCTTTGCAGCCATATTTGCCGGATTTGGCTCTCAGCTATTACTTCTTTATAGTAAATTGTATTATACCGATGGCATTAAAAAGTTGGAATATCATTGGTCCAACTGCATTAAATTACAACATTACGTTAAACGTTACGTTACTACGTTACGTTACATTAAATTACTACGTTAAAAAATTAAAAAATAATAAACATTTTGTTTTCCTTGTCAAGCCAAAAACTTGAACGATCCTTGTATGATTTTATACCTATTTTTTACAAATCATTTTTATTATAACATTCATATGAGCATTCGACGGTTTGTTGTGGCAATTCAGAATTATAGTGGTAAACCCAAGTCTCATCCATAGTGAGAAAGAGACTTTTAAGAGCTATTTAATTCTCTCGAAAATGATGTAAATGTTTAGAAAGTTTTACTCGAAGTCATTTTTGATCAGAATTTAACAAATGCGGCACCCATCTTGCACATAGCCTTCTCAAGCCCAAATCCTTTTTCAAAATTTATAACACCTGTTCAGTTGAGATGTCCATGGCCTTAGCAATTTCACACAAAGTCAATTATCTGTCATCCATAACCATGTCAAGTATAGAATGAATTATTTGTTCAGTAGTTGCACTAATTGGATGTCCAGAACGAGGATCATCATCCAGGCTTGTACGACCATATTGAAATTTTCCTGCCCACTTACAAACCATTGTTTTTGAAGGAGCAGACTTCCCTAATACATTTCCCAATTCACTATGAATTTCCATTGCCTTTAAACCTTTTTTTACAAAGAATTTAATCACTACATGATTTTCCATTTTGAAAAATAACACTGATACGTAAGTTTTTTTACTTTAACCTGCTGTTTTTGTACGAATGAATTGACAGATCGACTTGAAACTTCACATATGAAAGATGAAACTTCAAAACGTAGTAAATTATATAGTTCTTTTAATGCTCTATAGGTGTCGCTCCGCGAATTTTTTAATTAGCCTAGTAGGACGACCAGAACGATGTCTGTCTTATAGGTCAAAAATTCCTCCTAAATCGGCCAAACAACTTCACCACCATGGTCTCTCCGGCAGAACCCTCTCCATAAACGGTACAAATCTTATTTTTTGCGTAAATGCAAGTTATCGACCGATAACCGAGAATTTGAATCAATTTAACTAACTGAAGGCAAATTAAAGCGAATCTGAAGGTAAATATTTAAAATACCACAGTAATTAATAATATATAAATAATATTACTAAACCAACAACCGTTTTTTGTTTGCAAGCGTTAAACGAGCAAATAATGAAAAATCCCTACGAACTTTCCGAACAACTCGATGCAGTTAGGTTGAACTTATCAACACAACCAGATCTGAAAACAATTGACACCACATACCATTAAAATTTAGTTAGGTATTTACTGAATTTGTTAAAAAGAAGAGTTAAAAATATATTAGAATCCATCTTAAGAATATTATTTGTTAAAATTAAAATTTTAATGTGGAAATAAATTGAAGATGTAATTTGTAAGACGGGAGTTATATATTAATCCTGACTTCGAAAAACATATGTTTCTGTAGTAAATTTATAAAATGGCAGTAAGTACATTACCAGATTTATGTTAGTTTTAACAAATGTATTATAAAATGTAAATTATAAAACTGAATAACCACCAACTGTTAGCAAAAATATCCTTTAAAACAATGAAGAACAAATCCATAAAAATTCATAAATATTTTATTACAGATTCTTTGAAATACATTTATAGTATATATCATTAGGAATAATAAAATTTTTAAAATAATATTTAGAACTTTTTCTGTTTTTTTTTATTAAATATAAGCACATAATAGTTCAGCAATAGAATAAAGAATTTTTTAAAGAGAATATGTCATGTAAATAGATAGATTAATTTTTTATTGTTTTGTTTACGTTTCAGTTTATTTTCAAACCATACTCAGAACAACTCTAAAATATACATCATTTAAAAAAAATACAAATGTATATTTAAAAACCTACTACTGATACTTTTTTCCAATTTTCAATTGATACATTTTTGACTTTAATATATTAAACAAATTTTTTATCTTTATATTTTTTGTTTTTTATTATAACCTAACAATTTTGAATTTTTTTCATTTTCACATATAAATTTTTATATATATATATGGTATTAGATGCAAAAATTAAAAACAAAAAAACATTTTTTGAATGAAAATTTATTACTTAATGATGTCCTTACATATACAACTTAAATTATCAGTATAATTTCTGAAATTAATGGTATTATTTATTAATGGTATTATATTTCTTTTTTTTATTGTTTTTCAAAAACTAAAATTTTTATGTTGTTAAAATTAAAGTTGTGGTTATTATCTATGGCATGTTTTGAAAGGACAGTTGCGTTTGATTCTTGGTTTCTAATGCTTTTTTTATGTTCATTTATTATGTTTTTTAAATATTGTTTAGTTTAACCAATATATGAGCTTGGGCAATTTAAACAACCGATTTTGTAAATTAAATTTGTTTGTTCCATTTTGGGTGGTGAGTGTAGTTTTAATTTTATAAATATTTGTTTAATGTTATTATTGGGTATTTTTGTTATATATATATATATATATATATATATATATATATATATATATATATATATATATATATATATATATATATATATATATATATATATATATATATAAACACAACTACTACTACCACTACATTGTTTTATTTGAAGTGATAGACTAGTATTTCCAAATGCAAAGTTGTAGAAATTAACTTGGCTAAGAAAAAATTACAAACAATGCTTTCCGGTGTTGCCAGATTTCTTCAATAGTTACTAAAACAGTAACTGGAGTAGCCATTTTAGAACAATTAAATTAATCTGCAGTCGGCAGGAACTAAAAGAAGCTAACATGGTAATAATAGAGATGAATCAGTTATTTAATCAAAAAGGGAAAGTTCAATTAATTTTTCTTCATGTTGCTGGCTTAAGTCTACGCGTTTAATTATTAATTAATATAACTGTATTGATTATATTATTAATTATTTTTAATTATATAATATCTTATTATAAATAACTTTATTATAATTATAATTAGAATTAATTATTAAGTAATTAATTACCATGTAGGAAAAAACTTAAGCGCGTAGACTTAATCCACCAACATGAAGAAAAGTTCATTTAACTTTCTCTTTTTAATTAAAAACTGAATGAACTAAAAACTGAAAACTTAATGGCTCCTTTCAAACATCACAATTATTATTTAATTTCCAGGATCTACTAACGTATTAACGTATTAATACGTTAGCTTTTTTAGTTCCTGCCGACTGCAGTTTATTTTTGTTTTCGCTAATTGTTCGAAAACGGCTACTCCAACAAAAAAATGAAACATAACATTTTTTATTTCGAATTTTAAGATTTATCAAATTATGTAAAAAAATACGCTGTTGCAATTTAAAAAATATTGTTTTAGTAGCTGCTGCAGAAATGTGGCACCACCGGTAATAATTGCTTGTAATTTGCTTGTAAAAACTTAGCAATTCTAATATTACCGACCGGAAGCCTTTCTTATATTATTTATACCTTTATATATATATATATATATATATATATATATATATATATATATATATATATATATATATATATATATATATATATATCTTTAATTGTACGTTATATTTATGAATAGGTTTCTATACTAAAGTCGAATAGTTTGGTAAAACTTGAAGTAACGATAAAAATTTTATAAAAAGGATAAATGTAAAAAAAAACATTCGTTTATTCCGTTAAATTTCTATATTTATTTATTCTGCCGTTCTTTTCCTTATAAACCACATCGCAAATATTGTATTGTACATTGCAAATGTTGTGCTTTATAATAGAACGACAACATTTAACTTTACAAGGTACGAACAGCTCAAGTAACAATTGCTAAATTCAATACTTGGAAAACAAGGAGGATACAAGGAACCTCCTGGGCATTGCCCGCATTGCGGGGACCACATCTCACCGCTTAACGGATCAGGAGTGCGGGCTTGACCGGCGGGACATGATTTATTATTATTAGTATTGTAACCAACCTTACAAATAAAGATTGTATTTGCAAGGAATAAGGAAGAAGGCATTTACTTCGTTCAAATGTTCCGCTGGTTCCTCTCTTTTGCTTTTCATTCGCAACTCTTGATCGCGACAATAAAAATAGCAGTAAATTAAATAAGTAAAGTAAACAAGGACATAAGAGGGGCACTGTTCATTCCCTTCAGGAATGAACGGTGGAGATGGCTTCCCCTTCTTCTTTCTTTCTTCTTTACAAGGTACGAATGGGGCAGTAGGCCATCTTGAAGCTGGCAGGCGCCAAGTCGAAGTAGCTAAACGGATAGGTGTTACACAAAGTGTCATCAGTCGGTTATGGAGGCATTTTAGAGAAAAGGGAAGTCCAGGATGATGATGCTCTACAGCTCAAAATAGATTTTTAGTTTTAACTGCAAGAAGGCAACCTTCAATACCAGCACCCAAATTGATTACAGTGTTACATCACACGGATAACTTAATTGTTAACCGAGATACTGCAACTGCTTGGTTCAGAGTTTTGTTCACTGATGGGTCCAGATTTAGATTTCATATCGATTCTCTTCGAATAAGAGCGTGGAGACTATCCGGAGATTTGGAAAGTTTGAGGTACTTTCAGGAGGTGTATAGTTACAGAGGCGGTACTCAAACTCATTTTCCCAAATGAATTTTTCAGCGATATTTGAATAATATTCGCCAACCCATATGCGCCCATTTGCTGGTGCTGTTGATGAAAATTTTCATCTCATACACAACAATGCTCGTTCACATACCGCGCGTAACAAACTGGTTAATCAACGAGATAATTGACGTATTGCCATGGCCAGCACAATCTCCGGACCTGAATCCAATCGTGCGTTTATGGAACATGCTTCAAAGAAGAATTACCCCACACATGGACAACATTCCAAATGCTTTTAGGTTCAGGAAGCTATTAACAAGAGGTATGAATCACATTTTATCTATGAATAATAGCTGTAGAGCTGTTATTAACTACCGTGGACGTCATACTCGGTATTAAAATTTGTTTGATGTTTTGCTTACTTAAGAATTTTATGTATACCTAACTAAAAATGTTAAATCTGTTTTTTTAAAAGCACTTTCTATAAAAAATGCTTTATTTTGTTACATTATTAGACAATAAAAATAATACCACATATAAATATTTTACAAAATTTACTGTTGTAAATAAAATACCAGGATTTATAAAAAATCTTTAGACATTTCTTATGGTGTAAATAAATATATCAAAATCAATAGATACAATATATATATATATATATATATATATATATATATATATATATATATATATATATATATATATATATATATATATATATATATCATCATCATCAGCCCGTATCGATCCACTGCAGGATGAAGGCCTCTTCAGCATGCTTCCAACCTTCACGGTCCTGGGCTTTCCTCTGCCACTCGGGTCCAATATACTTAACGATGTCATCAATCCATCGTGCTTTCGGTCTTCTTCGCGGACGTTTGCGATCAAGCGGTATCCACTCCAGGATTGCCTTGGTCCATCTGTCGTCCCATCTCCTCGCTATATGGCCTGCCCATCTCCATTTCAATTGTTTTACTCTTCCAATGATGTCACAGACTTTTGTTTGTTCCCTGATCCATGCGCAGGACTTTCTGTCTCGTTTTGTAATGCCATGCATACATCTTTCCATTCCCCTCTGTGCCACCCGAAGTTTTTGAATTGATTGCGATGTGAGTGTCCAGGTTTCACTTCCGTATGTCATAACGGGTAGAACGCACTGATCGAATACTTTTCTTTTCAGGCAAAGTGGGAGCCTGCTCTTAAACACTATGTTGAGCCTACCAAATGCCTGCCAGCCACATTTAACACGCCGTTCCACCTCCCGGGCGGTATTCCCCTCCATTGAAATCCTCTGCCCAAGATATACAAAGCTGTCCACAATCTCTAAATCCCTTCCTAAAACTGAAATTCTTCTGTCCTGAGCAAAGTTATTGAACATAACCTGACTCTTTTTCAGGTTTATTTTCAAGCCAAATGGTTCGCCAGCTCTTTACAGTTCTTTTATGCGTCTTTGCAGCTCTTCTGGGTCTTGTGAAATGAGAATAATATCGTCTGCAAATATAAGATGGTTTAAGTTTGCACCATTGATCTTTACACCATCCTGTTCCCAATCCAGTTTACGGAATACTTCTTCAAGGCCAGCCGAGAAAAGAATATGCGATATTGCGTCACCCTGCCGTACACCTCGTTCTATATTAATTCCCACTTCAAGATCATCAAGGTGAATTGTGGTTGTAGCTCCATCATATATCGATTCTAATAGGTTTACATAGGCTCTCTCTACACCTTGGCTAAGCAGTGCATCCATTATCGCATGCTTTGAGATGGAATCAAATGTTTTTTCGTAGTCGATAAAAGCCAAGCACAGTGGCATGGTGTATTCGTTGTGCCTTTCTGTGACCTGCTGTACAACCTGGATGTGATCCATTGTACTGAATCCACTTCTGAATCCTGCTTGTACTCTCGGTTGTGCGTCATTCAGTTTTTTTAATATTCTTTTAGAAATTATCTTAGTGAAAACTTTGTACATCACTGATAGGAGCCTTATTGGACGGTAGTTCTTTAAATCTTCCTGTGCTCCTTTTTTATGTAAAAGGATCACTTCTGCATTTTTCCATAAGTCAGGTACTTTTTGTTCTTTGAGGCATTTTGAGTATAATTTTGCCAGTGTTTTATGTAACGTCCGACCACTAGCATTTCGACAGTTACACTATATATATTTATATATATATATATATATATATATATATATATATATATATATATATATATATATATATATATATATATATATATATATATATATATATACAGTGAGTTAAAATAATATTGGCATACCTAATATTTCTTACGTAATATGTAATAAATACGAGATATTTTTCTGAAAACAATTTTATTACACAATAAATCGATACAAATGCAAATAATATTACCAAAAAAACTTTGTACTTTTTTAAAGAAAATATTTATAATAATAAAAAACGTTTTATAATACCAGAAAAGTATTGGTTCAGCCAATTTAAAAATGTTGATTAAATAATTAAAACACTTTAATACGTTGTCATCATTCCATTAGCATTAATTATTGCTTGTAAGTTATCCCAAGCCGATTGGTTTATGCCAAGCCGTTTTTCCCACTCCTCAATCAATACATTTTTCCATGAAATTTTTTTCACTTTCAATTCTAATATAGACATTATAAACAAATACGATAAATATGTTCAATTAGATTTTCATCCAGAAATTGAAGAGCTGTTTTTAGTTGTATAGGACCATTCCACAACATCCATGGTTTTGTTCTGTTGGCAATGTGCTTAGGTTCTTTATCTTGTTGGTATCCTTAAGCTCAGGGTTTTCAACACTGGCAGGTACATCATACCTCAAAATATCAATATATGTTTCGGCACTTATGATACCATCAATGAAATATAATTTTTCTATCACCGTTACAAACCATAAAACCCATAACAATATATTGCCACCAGCATGTTTCACAATAGGTGTAATGTTCCTCGATTAAGAAACCTATACCTCCTCCAAACAAACCTATGTCCATCGGAGCCGAAAATATTATACTTATTCCCAACAGAAAATATAACATTTTTTTCTCTGCACTCTACCGTAATAATTGAAACCATGTATGATATTTCTTACAAATTATTACAATGAATATTGAATAGAGAATCGGATCTGCTATATTAGAATATGCAAAGGTGGGGCTTTAGCAACTAATTCATGGATTCGTTGTTTTTCCCTTTCGGTGAACCCCTGAGGTTATCCTGACCTTGGTTTGTTTAGCCCAGAAATAGTTTGTTTAAGTTATTTATATTATAATCCTAATTGAATTAAAACTAATTCTTAATATATCGCCTATTTTGTCATAGTTCAATCCTTTGAGATGTAATTTAACCATGACTACGAAAACACAACGTTCTCTAGTTTTTCTCATTTTAAAACAGCCGAACAGGCGAGGAAGCTTATGAAGTCTGTTAAAACTATAATCTAATTATATCTCCTTAACTATTACATACTTTGAAAACAATAGATTAAAGATCCTTCGAGAATTGAGTATATATGTGTATGTATACTTACAAACATTGCAAAAAAATCAAGTACGTCAATATTTTTTGAAGATTAATTTTGTTATTCTTTTTCTTTTCTTCATTAAGTTTATTTTTCCTTGTCACAACTATTTCAACATTTTTTGTCACGAACATAATTTTTTTAATATTTATTAAAAATCAAAATAGATTCCCGAACGTTAAGGTTAGGTATATATATATATATATATATATATATATATATATATATATATATATATATATATATATATATATATATATATATATATATACATACATATATATATATATATATATATATATATATATATATATATATATATATATATATATATATATATATATATATATATATATATATATTTATATATAAAAAATTAAACAATAATATATGTATAGGTTAGGTTAGGTTAACCATATATATATATATATATATATATATATATATATATATATATATATATATATATATATATATATATATTTATATAGAAAAAATTAAACAATAAAAAGGTATTTGTTTATTAATTGTTAAACTTAAGCAGGAGAAGGCCTAGTTGCAGGACGAACAACAAATGTTGCGTAATACTGTAAAGTTTAATTTATATTTGTTTCATGCGAGGGTTACATTATACGGTGTTTATTTTGTAATTATCTGAAATTATTGTTTCTTACTGTAACGTTTAATTAAACGTCACAAACGCACCCAGTATATGTTCAAATTATATATAAAACATGTTTTAAATACTACTTGCCTCTCAAATTGGGCTAAAATATAATCCGCTCTAAGTCGACTCACATTCACTATAAACACAAACTAAATCACACAAAACAAAACTCACAAAAAAAGAAACAAAAACCAACAATTTCGGCAATCAATAAATCGAAAATAACAAAACTAAAATCCATAAAATATAAACTAAAATGACAGTAAAATTCAATTGTTCTATAAATCCATGATTGTCGGAAAGAATTCAAATCTCCCGCCAAATATTGAAACGCGAGAGGCGAATAGGGCCAGCCACGTGCCACCAGCAACTTCCAGAAGTCCTGCCGCAGCTTTACGTTCGAGCGGCTGCAGGACACTGATAATCGAAGTTGCCTACAGCCGGCACGCTGTTAACAGACGAGCATCAGCAGGAGCCGAACACCCGCGGGAATTGTCGAAGAGCGGTAGTGGCAGGACTGCAGGAAGCGTGGTGTAGATTACGTAATACCCAGAGGCAGGATAATGCCTGTTCTGGTTATGGTTGGATTTAAATGGTTGGAATTTGCCAGGTATGGAGATTAGATTCAGGATTACTAAAATTTATTTCATATTTTCGATGTGAAAATATTTTTCTTGGATTATTTAATAATTAAACAATTTATATATGCATATACATTAATAATATATACAGTTCTGCTTATAATTATATTAATACTTTAACTGAAAAAAAAATTAAATTTAACTAACTATTAAATCTAAAACTAATAAAATGAATATTTAAATATATTTCATTTCATTTAAATGTCAGACTCATAAATTAAATGTTTACATTTTCCCTTCTATCTTTTTTTCGGCCAGTTTAGTCGACAAATAAAGTAATGGGAACAATGACAATTATACAGGGTGTCCGGAAATAACGTCGAAATATTTTGGGAGGTGACTCTAGGGATTAAAACTTAAAAATAGTTCCTATAAATATATCCTAAAAATTGCTTCTTAAAGGGGCTAGAGCTCTTTAAAGGGGGAACTCTGAAGATAGATTTTTCGCAATATTTTCGAAACGGTTTATGCTAAAGTCATGAAATTTAGCGTTCTTTAATAAGTTGCAATGGGAAAACGTTTTTTTTTTTGTTAATAATTGAATATTTTAGTCAGGGGCGTCACATAGGAGCGTCTCTTTGGTAAATGCTGCGAAAACTTTTTTGTTTGTAATAGATTTTAATTTTTTAAATCAAATTATTAAATCGCTAATTTTTAGATAAACAAGGTCCTCTTATTTCATCTCGTTAGGATATACCGTTTTCCAGAACAATGGCTTTTTCTCGATGCACGATTATATGCATATCGACATGCATCTTAATAATTAAGTAGGCAGCCTTGTACAAATTTATTTGTACAAGGCCCCTGTATAAATGTACGCGGCTAGAATATATAAAAGGTTATCAAAGTAAGACTACATATTCCATATGGGCTTTATGGGCTTTATGTTTGGGATCATTTTCTTGGTAGACCCACTGTAAAGACATATTCTATTCAGTGTAATGAAGCATAATTATCTTTGCGATTTCTCAGAAAATAACAGATAAATGATGACCCTGAAGAAAGAAAAGTGAAGTAAAAAAGTTTTGGTACCCTGAGGTACCAAGAGGGCTGGAAGACTGCAAAAACATTCTCGTACAGCTGTTAGCATCATGGCTTGTGGAAATGCTAACGGCGATCTCCTTTCACCAATGTTTGTCTATAAAGCCATGGACTTATATGAAAATTGGACTTCTGGGGGACCTACATGAACAATCTATGCAAACATTCTAAGGGAGTGGTTCGACATGAACTTATTTGAGAAATGGTTTTTTCATTGTTTAGTCCCACACATTAAAAAAATAATGTGACAGGCAGTACTACAATTATAATTGGCGACAATTTAGCATCTCATTTTTCTTCAGTTGTAATAAAAGCGTCGTTAGAAAATAATATATATATATATATATATATATATATATATATATATATATATATATATATATATATATATATATATATATATATATGACTCCATTGCCACCCAATGTTAGACATTTAATACCTAACCCAACCATTGGTTGCATTACTGGTGTAATTTTTTGTACTGATGAAAAAAAGTGGCGTGAAATTCTAGATACGTGGCGCAAAGAATCACGTCTAAAAGGATCCATCCCCAATAGAACATTTCCCTGGACTTCTTCATCGTTTATGGTCTGGCCTAGAGAACAAGTCTAAGGAGAATTTGATTTCAGGTTTCAGAGCAACAGGCCTTCATCCGTTCTCGGCAGATGTTCTAAAAAAACTTCCTGATTCTTGTGAAGTCGTTGAAGAGAATCAACTAACTAATACAGTAAGCACTTCCTCGTCTCACGCACGTGTTTTGGATTCATCTCTCATTGATCTCTTACGAAAAAATCGGGGTGTGACGAATGAAAGAAGTCGTAAGCGTAGTAAAAAATTAGGTTAGATCAAGTGATGCAACTGTCTAACGAAGAACCGACGCAGTCAGTTGAGTCTTAGCCTAAACCATCTCAATCAAAGAAGAAAAAAGAAGATCATGATGTATGTTCTATTTGTAAAACAAAATAGAGCACATATAAGAGAGTAGACTGACTACAGTCATTAGATGCAAGAAATGGGTTTGTGGTATCTTTAAAAGGGAGTATACAGATCAAAATACAAAGATCCATATTTTGTATGTGCATTTTGTGAAGATGACGATTAATTTTATGTTTCTTTTTCACTAAACCTGTTAGTTTTAAAATTCTTGTTGTAATAGATATGTTTACTACTTAATATTACTTACTTTTACATCCATTATTTTAAGTTAATGTCTGCCAATGACATTCCAAACCCTGGTTAACTTTGGCACGGTTGTTTTAGTGATTTTATAATTTTAATATTAATAGCACATCTTTTTTGTTAGTATAACTAAATCAAAAGAGTCGCAAGTGGCATGTGAATATTAGATAAAAAGTACATTTATTTATAATTGTTTCAAAAAGTTTGAATAACATTAAAAATCTGCCAATGTAACCTCAGTTTACGATACTCGTTTTCCTTTGACGGCCTCTATTTTATGGTTATTTTTGGTCACACATGATTCTTTCAGAACTTTAGCAATTACAAATGGTAACCGTTTATATATAATAATTTATTTATAATTATTATAATATAATAAGATTTGTTTTGGTTCCAAAACGGTTATAGGACAGTGTCAGACATGGCCCATATGTACTTTAATATAATGAAGAACGAATTAACTTTTGCTGTATCAACAAAACCCGCTTGTTGTCCACCGTGGGTAATCGCGGCACCCATCGGGCCGACACTTTCCTCACACCTATAGCTTCAGCTACTTCGCGCACTTTTGTTCGGTGATCAGTGAGAATCATATCATGAACCTTTTCGCCGATTTCCTCGGTAACCACGTCTGACAGTCGTCCTGGCCATTCTTCATGGAAAACAGTACGACCACGCTTATAATCGATAAACGGCTCACGGCTGTCATAGACAATGAAGGGTCCCCATAGACAGCATCCAACGTCAATTTTATTTCTACACATGTTTTTCCATCCAAAAATATAAAACGAATTACGGATCGATATTGCTCTTTTTCCAGTTTACCGAGAAATACAAAACACGAATAATACAATTGGCTGTCAAAAAAAAACTAACCTATGAATTTATTTGAAATTCAGCATGAGGTCGTTTAACAGTATGCAGTGGACGACGGTAATGTCAATTTCACTTGTCAACGCCGTCTGTTATCAAACACGGGTACTTATTGATCAACCATCGTATATACAGCTATTATTTGGAAATTTGGAAATTCGCTGAAAACTCCCTATGTCCCAAATTTATTTTGAACAGTATTATTTAAAATTCAAAAATGAAGTTTTATTATAGTCAAATTCACAGGCATTGTGAATGAAGATTTTTTTAATAAATGTATTAAGCAAGTCTAACAAATAAGATATGTAATTCTTAGAATGATTTTCTAAGAAGTTTAGCCTTTAGTAGTAGACAACCGTTAAAGTTTTCATCGTTTCAATACAACATTGTCTAAATAATCTGTAATTCAATGAATAGCGTCTGATTAATAATTGCTTTATTGACAGAACAAAATTACATATTTAGACGTTCGTTCAGATTGTTGGAAATTGAATGTTGATGATGAATGACAAATTATAAATCTATTTACTACCAGTTTTATAAATACGCAAAAAAACCTCGTTTAGAATCCTATTTTCCAGAGATGGTTGGTATATTATTATATACTAGTATAATTTGGGAAGGTATCACTTACAGGGTTTCATTTGATTTTAAATGATTCTTCTGACTTCTTTCAGATGTCTATAAGTGATTGAAAATAAAATAAATTTTTTACTCTCATATCAGTATAACATTGTTACATGTTCTTGTGGTTTTAAACGCTTCAAAGTTTCTTTCGATAGAACTATGTGAGGTGCAAATATAATAATGAGACGTTATCAGACGAATTGTAGCATAGAATTCGATCTGGCAACATTTTTGGCTACTCCTTTGGAACGAAGACTGATACTGATGTGTCTTCAGTACGAGTTTGAATTCTCTAAAGTCACTTGGTGGTGCCCAAAACTTGGTGGTTCTAAAATGAATGACAACATTGGGGAACGGCAATTTTGTTGGCTTACATCTGCGACTTGTTTTTGACTAATTTTTCATCTCTGAATTCAAAAATATTCACAGTTTTTCTCTATCGCATCAAGTTCCTAAGCTACAGCATACCCCTCATTTTACCTTAAAAGTGTACATACGAAAGGAAATAAGGTGAGATCTGACAAAATAGATTAGAATATTTTATTCATGCAGAGGTTAATATAAAAGTTAAATTGTGTTTATACAAAAAGTAAATAAAAGATATTATGGTAAAAATTTCTTCTTATAGCTCTTCCTGGAGTGTTCAGTTTGTGGACATTCTCGCTTGATGCTCCAACAGTAGTCAGCCATCATACTGACATCCCATCTACCTTGATACCGCGCTTCCATAACCTTTAGATCATGGTGGAATCGCTCGCCCTGTTCATCACTAACAGCACCAAGATTTTCTGGGAAGTTAGCAAGATGACTATGTAAGAAATGCAGTTTGATGCTCATGTTGCAACCAAGCTTTTTAAAGCTCTTCAAGAGTTGTTGTATGTCCAAGTATGTTGTGTATTTCCAAGAAAGTCTTTAACAATATTTTTAAAAGCCAACCAAGCATTCCTTTCAAGTTCGGTCATTGTTTCAGTGAAATTTTCATCTTTAACGAGTTGCCGAATCTGTGGACTATCAAACACACCAGCCTTTATCTTTTCATATGACAGGCTAGGGAATGCCGAAATGATATACTTAAAGCAGTCTCCTTCAATTGACAAAGCCTTAACAAATTGCTTCATGAGACCTAGTTTTATATACAAGGGCGGAAATACAATGCTTTTTCTGTCGACAAGTGGCTGATTTAAAATGTTTGGATCACCAGGTCTTAGGTCAGATCTTGGCGGCCAGTTCGATTGCACCCAATGGTTTTCACGAGCTCTGCTGTCCCACATGCACAAAAAATAGGGATACTTGGTACACCCCCGTTGCTGGCCAGGAAGGAAACAGACCATTTTAAGGTCAACAAAGATGATCCATTGGTGCATGTTATATTGGAACAAGTCAATGACTTTCTTTATGTCGCCATATTCTTCACGCAAAGAAACTGAATGACCTATTGGGACTGAACCGTATAAATTTCCATTATGTAAGAGAACACACTTCAACCTACGCTTTGAGCTATCTATAAACAATCACCATTCAGTCGCGTTATAGTTAGAAATGGCCAATTCTTTCATTAAACCTTCTATGTTCTGGCCATATACAAATCCGTCATTATTTCTGAAGTACTGCCTAAATTCACTTTCTCTGGATCGACAGTAAGTGACTTTAGCTCCTTTGTCAAGCAATTTTTTTTTCGTGCAGTCTTTATGCTATTAATTTCGATGCTTTTTTGGATAGTCCCAAATCTCGTGCTAAATCGTTTAATTTATGTTGATTGAATCCTTTACGAACAGAATCAGTGGAAACTTTTAATTCTTCGTCGGTGGAGTCACTTCGATCTTCACTTGATTCACATTCTTGTATTTCTAAAGAAGGTAATTCTTGAAAAACTGGCACTGGAATTTCAGCTGAATGAGGCACAGGGCGTATAGCTGACGGTAAACTAGGGTACTCAATTTTATGTTTGTTTTTCTTGTTGAATCCTGATGTTTTCACTATGCAAAAGTAGCAATCACTTAAGTGATCTTTGGGCTCTCGCCAAACCATTAGTATACCAAACGAAAGTTTATTACGTGTTCTCTTCGCCCACATTCGTAAACTCTCTACACATTACTTGCACACTTTATGAGGGGCCCATGATTTATCTTGGTCACCTATTTTCACTTTAAAATAAGCAAAATACGCTTGCCTGACAAATGTCCTAATATTAGTCCGTTGAATGGGGATGGTAAAACTGCCACATATACAACAAAAAGAATCAGGGCTGTTTAAACACTTACGAAGAGAAATACCACAGGCAGATATAACGAAAATCTGTAGTTGTGTATGTATACTTTGACTTCACTATATCAGAGCGACACAGACCCGCGTACTTTAGCATCTCATGTGTAACTGACCGAACTAGTTTTGGATGACTCAACGTCACTCACACCCCCACTCCTAGGTCGAAGAAGGTTCGCCGGTAGGAAAGCAGTAAAGACTTCTGTGATTCGCCAAGCTTAGTTGGATGTGCAACAGCTGTAGAGAAAAAACTTGACCTGATAGAAAAGAACTAAATAATGTTTTGGAATTAGCATGTCAATTTACGTCAATTAACAGCTTAAATATCGAATTCAACAGATATTATTTTTCAAATAGTTCCCCAGTGCAATCATTTCGAGCAACGGTGTGTTATCAAATTTCGTTTCAGATTCAGGAACTTTTCGACGGAAAATTTGACAAAACTTCAATAGGCCTACGAGGGTTGCTATTTATTTGTTCGGAATTGACAACAATGGTGTCGCTAGGCGCCATATGACATGTACAACGTAAAGTTTAACATTGTTGACTGTATACGTACTCAGAATATTTTGTCATACGGACATTATTTGTATTGTTTAGTGACTTGAAAATTTCATCTCAGTCAAAAAATTAAATTAACTAATAAGAATTTTCGTGTGATGATTTGCTACGATATTCGACGTGGATCATCTCAACAACAGTGCATCGATCAACTGATTTTGATATTTGGGGATGAAGCACTGTCTAAAACCACTGTATATCACTGGTTTAGTGAAATCAATCGTGACCATCGTTCGCTCATGGACGAATTTAACCCTTACATCACCGAACCATTGTTTGTCCAAAATTCAAATATTAACCTATTTGGCTAATCAATCAAGGCAAAAGTATAATTGGAAAAATATGAAAAAAAATCTTTTGAACCGTGAAAATGGGGAAAAGCGGAAAATTAAAAAAGCTACAAAACATTATAATTAGTAAATTTATGAATGGTATGGGCTAAAGCAACATTTTCTCTTTTTTTTTTTCCAGTGCACATTTTGTGCAACGTCGTCTGCCGGACGCTGGGACTGGCATATGGTCTCAAATATTTAGTAAGAGCTTGGCTCTCTTTGATCGAGGACCGCTTGATCCACCAATCTTCCTCGTTACTTTGGCTGTCTGTCGTCCAGTCAAAACCATCTGTTCAGCGAGATTGACAAGGAGATTGAAAGTTAAGAAATTTTCCGTAAAAAATAATAAAAACAATAAATATATTATTTAAAAAATAATATAAAACACAAAAACAATGAAAACTACCAGTTTTTACGAGAAAAACGTTGTTTACAAACTTATATGGCAAAATCTGACAACTAAATGATAAAATCAGAGTGATAAAAATTGCCTCAAAGTCAACAAATGATTTTACGTCAATATATAGACCCTACACAATCATTGGGACGAATAAGAAGTTTAAAGCAAGTTTAAAGCAACTGTTGTCCTACTGGACAACAACTCCTACTGGTAGTGTAATGCTTAAGGAAGGTCGTCAAAAATCGATTGTTGAGACAGAAAAGATCGATACTGTGGGCGAACTGATAAAGCAAAATCGTCATGTGACATCTGTTAGATTGAGTCATCCATGGGTATTAGTATGACAAGCATACACAATATTTTACATGAACATTTAGCCGAGAAAAAGATTTGTGAGCATTGGATTCTGCATAATTTGACAATGGCGCAAAAAAAAAGCTTGTGTCGATTGGTGTAAAAAAAAGCTCAAAAAATACAATCGTTGTGCGTCAAGAGCCGTGTATAACATCTACACAGGTGGCAAATCTTGGATCTATACGTATGATTCCGAAAGTAAACAGCAGTCGACTGTATGGGTCTTTCAAAATGGGTAAAACCCAACAAAAGTTCGCGCAAGAAGTATTTCGAAGCAGATGGTCGCCTGGTTTTTTTGGATTAATGGACATGTGGCTACAGTGCCGCTAGATAATCATAGATCTGTCAAACATGTCAAATTGTTTATTAACTAAACATGTTATTTAAGTATTATGAGTCATTTGCGTGAGTCCGTTCGAAAATATCTGTAGATTTGTACCAAAACAATTCATGGCTTTCACGCACACTTCAATAAATATTCGTAAATTTGTCGCTAAAACTGGAACAAATACCATTCCACCAGCACGATATTCAACAGATATGACACCGTATGATTTTTTCCTGCTCCCTCGAATGAAGAAGCGACTTCGAGAGACCGCTGGCCACGTTGTAAAAATAAATAAACTTGTGAATGAATAAATATATACGATGGTTGTACGATAAGTACTTGGCCTTTACAAGGAAAAAATAACATTTTTAGGTGTAAAATTTATTTTATTTTTCAGTGCTGATTACTTTTCAGTTCGATACACATAGTCCAACTATCTATCTTTGTATCCCCTCTAAAGAATACAATTGCGCCAACCTTTCAAAATAAGTGTTCGTAACTGTTCTTTAGTCTCTGAGCTGTGATCAATCCATGTTTCGTCAACAGTTATAAACCGACGCCAAAATAATTCCGAATGAGTTTTAATATCGCTAATATTTTTAATTAAATCGCTTTTAATTACTTTGAATTTAACCCACCTGTATGTTTATCGTCAATTGTGAGCAATCGTGGTATCCATCTTGCGGAAAGCTTTTTCATATCCAAATGAGCTGTTAAAACATTCTGCACCCGTACAATTGAGATGCCCAGAGTCTCGGCAATCTCACGTACTTTCAGTTTCTGATCGTTCATCACCATTTCTAAATTGTTAACCTTATTTGGGCAACCAGGATGACCTTCATCAAAAATGCTTGTACGCCCACGTTGGAATTCAGCTGTCCGATCTGATTTTATTTTGTCTATTTGTCAACTTTTAACTATTTTAAATAATTATTACCCTTTTTACAGCTTCTCATATTTTCGAAACAACTTTAAATTGATATTATAATGTAAGATATTGTAAACAAGTAATTTTACATATGAAGATATTCATGTCGGTGAATGGTGGATTTTCAGATAATACACAAGAACCTCGTGTATGAACGCTTGCTTGATAAGACAAGATTTAAGTCTGAAGACATGACTACTCATTCATCAGATTACAACTTGCCGTTTCGGAATTTTAATTGGAATATGAAGTTTATAATAATTATAAACTTCTTAAGTATAATATTCATGGCATCATATTTTTATTTTAGACCCTCTAAAAATGTTTATTAAACCATAGATTAACATTTATCTCAAACATAATGCCAATATTTTTTATATTAACAACACTGACCGCGAACACCGCCATTTTTTGAGTATTTCGTACGTTTGCTATTTCAAGAGTGTCCTTTTCCCGTACATTTGAGTGAAGTTATTGACAAGTAACTTTTTAGGTTACCAGTTACCTAACCTTACTTGTGTACTAATTTTTAGAAATGGGTAGTCCTAAAGATATTTCTCAGACTAAAATTGTAAGTTGTTAAGTTATCTGTTAGCCCTAGGAACCATATCACAAGGAGGAAATCGCCATGAGAGCAAACATATCCGAGACATCAGTGGCCAATATAGGACGCAAAGTGAAAATGTGCATAACCGTGACTTCTAAACGTCGGGGTAAGTGTGGCAGAAAACCATTAGTAACTCCTCGCGGGTTGGGTATTTTGGCCAAGGTGGTCAAAAATAATTGAACGACCACAAATGCGACCATAAAACATAAAATAGCCGAGGCTGGAGTCGATGTATCCATTCGTACAGTGCGACGAAGATTGGTTGATTTGGAGTTGAACAGTCGCCAACCAGTGAAAGAGCGAAAACTTTCGTACCAGATGAAGAAAAAATGTTTAGTATGGGCTAAAAAATATCAAGGTTTTACTGAGGATGATTGGGAAACGGTACGTAATAATATTTAGCAGGTTAAAGGACTTTTTATTATTCTAAAAATTTTAATAAATTGGTTATCTTATTAAACATGTTTGCTTTAGTGATAAGAGCAATGAACAACACCCAATACGGTCGACGAAGACCTTCCAAAAATATCGTTCAGACTGTATGATAAAAAAATGTTAAACACCTAAGATCAGTTATGATTTGGTTGGTGATTAGCAGGAAAGGTCTTGGGAGACTTTACATTGTTCAAGGGGCCATGAAACAGCAGCAGTACATTTCGGTCCGAGAATGGTACCCTAATAATAAAAAGATGATTTTAAAGTAAGATGGCCCACCATGTCACACTACGAAATCGGTGAACAAATTCATTAACAAACAGAATATTCAGTTGTTGGACTGGCCTGGAAACTCACCATTCATCCAATAGAGAATGTTTACGAGCTTTTAAAACGTGAGCTTGCCAAGAAAAACGTCTAAAATAAGACACAATTAATTGAGAGAATAATTTTCCATTGGAATCATAATGAACACCTCAAAGAAATATGTCTTAATTGCATTCGAAGTATGCCTCGACGAGTACACGCAGTTATAGAGGTCAAGGGTGGTAATAAAAAATATTAAATAAAATTTAGGTTTGTTTACCTATGAGTATTACTGTACTAAGTGATCAGTGTAATAAAGAAATATTTAATATATTGAGTAACTTTTATCATCCAAACAACCACATTTTTCTAAAAATCAAGCAAAAAAAGTGATTTTACTTAATTATTTCAAGTGGTCATATTAATATGGGCAGGAACTGTAAATGTTGTACTAAAATATTGCCATATATTTTTTGTTTTTTCGAAATAAAAGTTCTAAAAATAGAACTGAAAGGACCTAATCGATAATTTCTAATATTTGTTTTATCTGGATGCCTAACGACCATACACGTCTTCCAGTTTGACAAGGGTTTAACTTGTTGTATCTACGGCTATTGCATTTCTCACTGAAGGTATTGTGACTGACACTGTGTTGCAAATCGCCTAATTTAAAAACAGAATTCGTAAACTCTAGATACCGTTAAAAAATGGCCGATGTTTGCGGAAACAGAGAACTGAACACTTATGGATTGATTTTAATAATCATTATATTTACTACACTTTGCAACTATTAATGTTTAATGAAATGACGAAAACCTATTCTCGAGATGAAGATAATTATGTCTTATATATCATTATTCAAGGTTAAAGTACACCTTTACATTCTCCTCTGGGTTACTCGAAGTTTTTGAACTGAATGTGATGTGAGTGTTCATGTTTCACTTCTGTAAGTCAAAAGGGGCAAGGCGCACTGTTCAAATACTTTTCTCTAGACATAGTGGGAGTTTGTTTTTAAATACTATGTTGAGCCTACCAAATGCTTGTTAGCTACATTTATCATGCCGTTCCACTTCCCAGACGCTTTATTGAAATCTTCTGTCCAAGATATATGTAGTGTTTTACCATATACAAATTCCTCCTTAAAACAAAAATTCTTCTATGCTCGGGAAATTTATTAAACATGACCTGTCTCTTTTTCAGGATTATTCTCAAGTCAGGTTGTTCCCCCGCCCGTTGCAGTTCCTGTACGTGTGTTTGTAGCTCCTCTGGGTCTTATGACAGGTGAACGAAATCATCTGCGAATCTAAGACAGCTCAAGTATGCACCATTGATCCTTATTTTATCTTGCCCCCAATTCACATTACGGAATACCTTTTCAAGGCAGGCTGACAAAAGAACCGGCGATATTGAGTCAACCTGCCTTACACTCCATTCTATATTGATTATAACTTGAACATCATGTAATCTGTCCCTGTAGCTTCACCATGTAGATTTCAGTCAGTTCATACAGGCTCTATCTATCCTTTGGTTAAACAATACATCAATTATGGCTTGCTTTCATTTCATATAGCCCATTCCTATGGTCTATTGGAAAACCCAGATACGATCCATTGTACTGAATCCACTTCTGAATCCTACTTGTTCTCTTGGTTGGGCCTCATTCAGTGTTGTATTCAGTGTTGTATTCAGTGTAATGGTAAAAACTTTGTACCTTTCTGATAGGAGGCTTATTGGGAGGTAGTTTTTTTAATAGTCCTATGTTCCTTTATTATGAAGAAGTATCACTTCAGGATTTCCATATTTTTTGGTTTTTGAAATACTGAGTACAATTTTGCCAGTATTTTATAAAATTTCGACCACCAGCTTTAAGCATTTCAACAGTTACACTGACCCTCTGTAGTCTTACCATTCTTCATCGCTTCTATAGCATTTGTTACTTCATTCACTAGGATATCTGGTATTTGCTCTTCAGTGGACATTGCTGTCTTTCACTAGTTCTGGTCTTCATATATCAGTTTTAATAAATAATTGTTAGTAGTCTTTTAACTTCTAATATACTTTTCCGTTTGATGGTGGTGGCATTGCAACGGCGATAGTAGTTAGGAAAAATATCTTCAATTCTAATAAAGAACTACAAAATATTAGCTGATATGATATCTAGTTTTATAATTAGGCAGTTTAGAAATTAAGCATCGCACAGATATAAGAAAAAAATAGTGTTTAGTGGGATAAAAATATATCAACAAATAATAAAAATAATTTAGACAAGGATTTGGAGAATTTGGACAATCTAATAGGATTCGTAGAATCCGTACTATGTAACGGATTTGAACTCTGGGCTAATAATAAAAGAATTAGAAAGAAGACTCGGAATACAAGATTATCCCGATTACGACATATACCAAACACAGACATCCGTAACTGATGCGACTGACACAATCGTTAATTATAACGGTTGTTTCAACATCTTATGAGGATGGAAGAAAATAAAATTGCCTAGTAGCTTAAGAAATTGTTCAAATGGATACCACCACGCAGGGGAAAACGTGGCCTAGAAGTTCGTGGAACAAATCATTCGCGTAATGTAGAACACCTTATAGGGAGGCTTGGAGAGGAGGCAGTTAATAGATGGTTCCTAAGTACATTCCGTAGTTTTCATGTGGTTGAATGAGGTTTCGCGCGCAGGATGCCTTGTTGAGTTCACTATTAAGGAATTATATTATAGATATTTAACCAACACAAACCTGCTCTAATTTAATTAGGATCAGGAACTACAAACCTTAGAAACACATTGTAAATACGTAGTCATTTGTCAACTTTTAACTATTTTAAATAATTATTACCCTTTTTACAGCTTCTCATATTTTCGAAACAACTTTAAATTGATATTATAATGTAAGATATTGTAAACAAATAGTTTTACATATGAAGATATTCATGTCGGTGTATGGTGGATTTTCAGATAATACGCGAAAACCTCGTGGGTGAACGCTTGCTTGATAAGACAAGATTTAAGTCTGAAGACATGACCACTCATTCATCACATTACAACTTGCCGGTTCGGAATTTTAATTGGAATATGAAGTTTATAATAATTACAAACTTCTTAAATATAATATTCAGGGCCTCATATTTTTATTTTAGACCCTCTAAAAATGTTTATTAAACCATAGATTAACATTTATCTCAAACATAATGCCAATATTGTTTATATTGACAACACTGACCGCGAACACCGCCATTTTTGAGTATTTGGTACGTTTGCTATTTCAAAAGAGTTATTTTCTCCTAACCTAACCTTACTTGTGTACTAATTTGTAGAGTATTGTAGAAAGAAGACTCGGAACGCAAGATTATCCCGATTACGACATATACCAAACACAAACATCCGTAACTGATGCGACTGACACAATCGTTAATTATAACGGTTGTTTCAACATCTTATGAGGATGGAAGAAAATGAAATTGCCTAGTAGCTTAAGAAATTGTTCAAGTGGATACCACCACGCAGGGGGAAACGTGGCCTAGAAGTTCGTGGAACATATCATTCGCGTAACGTAGAACACCTTATAGGGAGGCTTGGAGAGGAGGCAGTTAATAGATGGTTCCTAAGTACATTCCGTAGTTTTCACGTGGTTGAATGAGGTTTCGCGCGCAGGATGCCTTGTTGAGTTCACTATTAAGGAATTATATTACAGATATTTAACCAACACAAACCTGCTCTAATTTAATTAGGATCAGGAACTACAAACCTTTGAAACACATTGTAAATACGTAGTCATTTGTCAACTTTTAACTATTTTAAATAATTATTACCCTTTTTACAGCTTCTCATATTTTCGAAACAACTTTAATTTGATATTATAATGTAAGATATTGTAAACAAATAGTTTTACATATGAAGATATTCATGTCGGTGTATGGTGGATTTTCAGATAATACGCGAAAACCTCGTGGGTGAACGCTTGCTTGATAAGACAAGATTTAAGTCTGAAGACATGACCAGTCATTCATCACATTACAACTTGCCGGTTCGGAATTTTAATTGGAATATGAAGTTTATAATAATTACAAACTTCTTAAATATAATATTCATGGCCTCATATTTTTATTTTAGACCCTCTAAAAATGTTTATTAAACCATAGAATAACCGCGAACACCGCCATTTTTGAGTATTTGGTACGTTTGCTATTTCAAAAGAGTTATTTTCTCCTAACCTAACCTTACTTGTGTACTAATTTGTAGAGTAATGTAGAAAGAAGACTCGGAACGCAAGATTATCCCGATTACGACATATACCAAACACAAACATCCGTAACTGATGCGACTGACACAATCGTTAATTATAACGATTGTTTCAACATCTTATGAGGATGGAAGAAAATGAAATTGCCTAGTAGCTTAAGAAATTGTTCCAGTGGATACCACCACGCAGGGGAAAACGTGGCCTAGAAGTTCGTGGAACATATCATTCGCGTAACGTGGAACACCTTATAGGGAGGCTTGGAGAGGAGGGAGTTAACAGAAGGTTCATAAGTACATTCCGTAGTTTTCATGTGGTTGAATGAGGTTTCGCGCGCAGGATGCCTTGTTGAGTTCACTATTAAGGAATTGCCCAACAAAATCTATAATTTCGTGTTAGTCGATCATATAGTAAAGTTACAAAGATTATTGAAAATCATAAACATCGCAGACGAATTGATATGGTGCATTCTATACAAATATTTGTGCATTAGAAATTTGAAACATTAGTAAATCAAAATCTTTTAAAAGTGTGGAAAAAACTGATTATTAACCAGAAATCTCTCCTGAGGAAGGACAATTCTAATATGGCATTGAGCTAAAACTTTACCATTGCCTAGAAGCAGTTTTAATCTTGATTATGTCTTTTTCAAATTAAAAGTTCTAAAAGTAGAACTGATATGACCTAATCGATAAAAGAAGGCGTTCTAATCGATTTGACAAAAAATCGCGTGACTCGTGACCACTAGGATTCGTAAATCTTTTCCTACATTAATTTTGTAGGCCACGGTTTTCCCTGTCTAATATTTAATTAACCATTCCTGCATTGACACTTAACTAAGTTCGATAAATTTTAAATAACATGTTATTTATCAAAATTTTAATTACCAAAAAAGAATCTCATATAATAACAATAATTACACTATTGCAAACTACACTATCGAAACAGGGACAATACAAAACAACATATAAATATCTGGGAACATAACTCAATTCATCGTAGATATGTAGAATTAAAAAATGGTAATAATATTGATGAGAAGGCTTCTCTGCTCTGGTTAGACGAGAATCAACTATATCCGGAAACTGAGGATTTTGTTATTGCTATATTGGATAAAGTCATCAAAACCAACAATTACAAGAAACACATTCTTAAGAAAACACTGAAGATGCATGTCGAAAGTGTGGTAAAATAGGGGAGACTATTGAGCACATAATTGGCGGATGTCCTACTTTAGCAGAAAACACATATTTACAAAGGCATAATCAGCTTGCTAAGATAATCCAGAAAGAACTGACACTCAATCATGGTCTTTAACCAACATGTACTCCGCTATATTATAAATACAGTAATAGTGCAAGCAATTCTGGAGTCTGACGATGTGCTGCTCTACTGGAATAGGCCGATAATAACTGACAGAGCTGTCGACTACAATAGATCAGACATAGTCTTAATAAATACGAAAGAAAAGCGTGGAATAATTATTATAATTATTGTGGTATGGGAATATCCCATATCAATGTCATAATATGCATAAAACGGAGGTGGAAAAAGTTTCAAGTATGAGAATCTTTCTTATGAACTGAAGAACATCTGGCAACTTGAAAATAGGCAGTAATTTCCGCAGAAGGATTAGAAGTTTCTCAAAAAGTTTGATAAATGGCGGACTAAACAGAAATGTCATAAAAACGGACAACGGGATATATTGTTGCAAACCTGCCACATAGTTCGAAAAATTTTGTCTTATTGCTAAAGGACTATTGAATTATAATGAAATGTATCCCCAGGCTAATGAAATTTATCTACGAACTTGAGAACACTTGAGAATGCCACATGATATTTTGGCGAAACGTCTTGACCCTTCACAGATTGAACAGATTGATACTCGGAATGATTTACCAACATTACAGCATTTAATTCAATCTTAAAGCAGGCTATAATGAATGAAGCAATGCATTACCATTACCCGCAAAGTAATGTACCAGTAGAGTTAAAAACCTAAATGATATCCACTGATATTTTTTTTCTAGATGCTTAAAGTACGGATCAGAATTACCAAAAGGCTACCTGGTCTTGTGATAGTCTGGAAAAGCGGTGCAGCTTATTGAACAGCAAGGTTATTCCATACGAAAAGCAGCTAAAACCATGGGGTTTTAGCTGCTTTTTTGGGAACCAAATCTCACTTGGGGCCACGTCTTGGACGACATACTATCTTTAGTTCAAAAATAGACGAAATAGTAAATTTGGTGAAAAGGATGGCCAATATTTTCTCTGAATGTACTTCTGATCAGATAAAAAAAGTGGCATTCGAATATGCTGAAAGACTAAATTTAAAGCACAACTTTAATCAGTCTTCAAGCACGTGACGGCTGTACGTGATTGGTCGAACGCATTTAGGATCAGAAATAATATTTCTGTTAAAAAGCCAGAAACAACAAGCATAACCAGAATCACAGCTTTTAATAAAACGAAGGTGCAGTTATTCTATAAGCTGCTAGGAGAACTGATGGAAAAGCATGGATTTGTTCCAAAAACATCTATAATTGCCATGAAATACGGATTTCAACTCCACAAATTCCAGGAAAAATATTAGATACAAAAGGGCAAACGATATTTATTACAAGTTGGGCGAGAGGAAAAACATCACCTTGTGTGATGTGAGCAATGGGCGCTGCTGACGGATTCATCCCGCCAATGTTTATAATTCCTAGGAAGAGGTTGACTACCATTACTTCTCCACTACTGGAGAGGGATGGCCCAACAGGATCTCTTTATAAATGCTCAGAATGCAGGCACTGGATGTTTCTTTTTTGGGCCGCTAAAAACGGCTTACAAAAACGAATATAACTTATTTATGAAAAACCATCTCGCAGAAAAGATAACCCTTTATGACGTAGCATCCTTGATAAGAAAAACATTTAGTAATTTTGCGTCCATCAGCAACGGAGAATCTGGATTTAGAGCAACTGGTATTTTTCCAATAAATTCCGAAGTGTTTTCAGAAGAAGACTTTGTTGCTGCTGAATTTCTCCAATCTGAGTTTATTGCAGTTCAAGAGTGTGATGAATGTATTTTAGCTGCTGCTACTAATGCAGTGCAAGATATACGGTCGATTTCTAATAGATCATAACACGTGGACCATAACACCAGTTCCTGAACCAGATATTGTATCAACACCTTAAACCAAAGAGACGCCAGATAAAGTGTTACAATAATAAGGTGTACAATCCAAGACTGACAAAGAAGCTTGTCCTCAACACAAGACAGGGCTGAAATGAGCAGCACGCTACAGTTTTAACTTCAAAGCCAATCAAAGAAAACCTAGTAGAAAAAGAACATAAGAACATTAGGAAAATCTCCACAAGACAAGGGAAAAAGGAAACAAAAAAAATCGAAAGGTAAGGCCCAAGGAAAGAAAACTAAGGTGTAGAAGGAGGACCCCGAAAGAGCAAAGATACGAGATGTGGTATAATGTGGTACAGATGTACTTTATGTGGGCTGCGGGCTCACGCGGACTGCGCTGAGTGAGACTCCGATAAAGGTTATGTCTTCAATAAGTGTTAAATTTTGTTTGAGTTTGTTTACCCACAGGGTGACACACCATTGCCCCACCTCGGTGCGCTGGGGTCAAATCTTTTTTTTTGCTGTCATTATTTCCAAAGTTGATTGCCTCAATTGATTAAAACATATCTTAATTGAAAGCTAAATAAGTAAGTTTTATTAAAAAATTTATTTTGTTATAAGCTTTTATTTGAATTCTTGCTTAAGTGGCTCTTATTACGCTCTTTTACCCTACTAGAAATAATGGGATTATATAATTTTTCGGTGTAAATGTAATGATAATATTGACTTAAAACGTAAACAGGGCGTATTCTACGCCATGAAAACTACAACAAAAAACTTCTATTTCTTTTTTTCCTTTATTTGGGTTTTTCCCCACTATCTAAAACTCAAAAAATATCAAAAATACCTGTTCTTATTTAAAGAAAGAATCACTGGGTAAAAACAAAAAACCAAACGGAGACAAATGTTTGAGTGATTCTTTTTTGTAATAAATTTGTCTAACGAACAAAATTTTAAAGATATAAAAATGTTATAAAAAATTTTACAAACTTTTAACGTTAACGTTTCGGAGGGTACTCTCCCCCCGTTTTCAAAACTAAACTGAAAAATAAATTATATTAATTTGTAATATATAAAGTAACGAGTGAACGTAAATATATTTTTTTGTATATGTCAACGATACTTACATTGACAATAATAGATTTTCATGGCAGTGACATACTACCAAAAAATATATATAGGTAATGTTTACTGTGTGATTGTTTATTGTACTGATTGTGTATTCAAATATTTAAATGTGTTTAATTGTATTCTTTAGAATCGGGAACCATATTGAATTTAAATCTACCGAAGGCATAGCAATACAGTTATTTTTATTTAAATTAATTATAACGGTTTCTTTTAATCTTCTGTATTTTGTTACAAAACTAATATACCACTTCGGCCTATAGTTAGTAGTATAGATTCCCCATGTTATAAACTAGCAAAATTTTTATTAAACATTTTAAATCCACTTTCGGGTAGAACATATTCATATATTAAAAATACTTAAATACTTTAATATTCATATATTAAAAATACCAAAATTTAATGGTTAGTTTTGACGTGGTGAGTTTATTTACTAATGTACCAGTTGATAAATCACTTTTAATAGTAAGAAAGAGATTAAAACATGACACAACATTAAAAGACCGCACTAAACTAAACATAAATATGATTTTGGAATTATTAACTCTGTGCTTAAAACCATATATTTGCAATTAGAAAATGATTATCAACAAAATTTCGGAATGGCAATGGTTTCTTCTCTTTCTCCTTTGATGAGTAATATCTTTATGGAGGAATTCGAGAATGACATATTAAATAAATCTCTTAAAAAGCCATTAATATGGCTTAGGTATGTTGATGATATTTTTGCTATATGGCAACAGAGCATTGACGATCTAAATATTTTTTTACCAGATATAAATTCTCGAGAGCCTACAATTAAGTTTACTTTAGAGATGGAGAAGGACAATAAATTGCCATTCATCGACACTTTAATATTAAAACAAAACAACACATTAAAAATTACAGTTTACAGAAAACCGACAAACACTGATAGGTATCTCAATTTCTTTTCAAATCACTCAAAATCGGTCAAAATAGGAGTAATTAAAAGTTTATATGACAGAGCAAAACTTGTTTGTACCGACAGTAATACACTACAAAAAGAAACAAATCACATAAAAGACATTTTAATAAAAAACAATTACCCAAAAAATTTTATAGATAAATCGTTTCAAAATTTTGATACTAGACAAAACAGACAAGTTATTAATAACAATAATAATAACTCTCAAACAATTAACCTCACAATTCCTTATATCCTCCGTATTTCTGACACAATTAAAAGGGTAGGAAATAAATACAACATAAGAACGACATTTAAAACAAAAAATACTCTTAGATCTCTATTAACAAAGACTAAACCAAACAATATACCAAAAATGTAGTTTATAAAATTCCCTGCGAATGTGGCAAATTCTATATAGGTGAGACATCTAGACCGTTAGATGTTAGAGTGAAAGAGCAAAAAAACCTTCTTAGAAACGGCGATTTTAATAAATCTAGAATTTGTCAACACGCATGGGAATCGGGTCATAAAATTAATTGGAATAATTCCAAAACGGTATTAAAAGAATCGGTAACAAAATACAGAAGATTAAAAGAAACCACTAGAGAACCAAAGAAACTAAAAATAACTGTATTGTTATGTCTTCGGTAGATTTAAATTCAATATGGTTCCTGATTCTAAAGAATACAATTAAACAGATTTAAATATTTGAATACACAATGAGTACAATAAAAAATCACACAGTAAACATTACCTATATATATTTTTTGGTAGTATGTCACTGTCATGAAAATCTATTGTTGTCAAGTATCGTTGACATATACAAAAAAAAAAATATTTACTTTCACTCGTTACTTTATATATTACAAATTAATATAATTTATTTTTCAGTTTAGTATTGAAAACGGGGGGGAGAGTACCCTCCGAAACATTAACGTTAACGTTAAAAGTTTGTAAAAATTTTTATAACATTTTTATATCTTTAAAATTTTGTTCGTTAGGCAAATTTATTAAAAAAAAGAATCACTGAGAAATTTGTCTCCGTTTGGTTTTTTGTTTTTACCCAGTGATTCTTTCTTTAAATAAGAACAGGTATTTTTGATATTTTTTGAGTTTTAAATAGTGGCGAAAACTCCAAATAAAAGAAAAAAAAATATATGAACACGCCGCAATCATTCAGACATTAAATACTTCTATGTTTAGATTAAAAGTACAAAGAAAATATTTGATTCAGTTATTTTATATATCGTGTAAAGGCCATGAGGAATATTCTTATAATGATGACACCCTTCCGATCGCAACTTTTCATAGAAGAATCAGATATTTTAGATGGATTCAAGTCATAATGTAGTTATTTAGCCATAATTTATGGCCAAATCCCACAAATCTAAGTTATATAGTTTTCGATCGAATAAAAGTTTTATTTTTTAAATCACTATTTTAGTTTTACATAAATAATGGAGTTATACTATCAATAGTAAATATTGCAGAAATGCTGGGTGTACATTTTGATGAGTGTTTGAATTTTTTCCCCATATACCTCCAGCTAAATAGTTTATAAATTTGAAATTCCTATACCCCTACGGAAATAAATTGTCATTTAAAATGACTATGAAACTTTGTGTATTGTATTACAATTCAGTTTATTTTCCCTGCCTGGATTTAATCACGTCGCATCGCTTATAAAAAAAAAATCAAATAAGCGTTGACATTAAATCCTGAATTTTAATAAACACGATCCCATATCGGATGCATTTTGCATTTGAATTGTTAAGAATATCAGATTAAAATATCTTATTATCACATATTAAACCTATAGCAAATACATCTTTAACTTCATATTTGGCTAACCGAGTGATATACAGTCTAAACATAAGGAAACCTACTGTTCTTACTTTGCCACTACATAGAATGCCTATGTTGCGGAGACTATTTTTATTGACACTTATTTTTTTGTGACACTTTGGGTTTGGTTAGGTACACGCTAAAAGAACGTAATGAATCTAATTTATTTAAAAGAAACATTCAATTATTACAACTCAACGTGAATTCAAGCACTTGGTATTTGTTTCACGATATAATCAAGACATTCTCTGACGTGTTGCGGTATCGTCATTCTCAACGAGAGTTATGTATAAACTAAACTAGAGTCTCAAAGTTCGGTCTAATGGAGATTGGTTTTTTTTTTGTCTCGTTAAATTTGCGACACTTTCAATAATTGAAGTCTTTCCGAAGTCTAGCTGGATATTTGTCAGGTTTTTACCGTCGAATATGACTTTTTAATTTCGCAAATTTCCTAGTAATTTAACAGACTGCTTTTATTGCAGCTATGTATTATTTGGCATTATTATTTATTTATTTATTTTACTATTTATGTACCGACAGTAATTATACAAGACACATACATGTACACAATAATAATGCCAAGTTTATATGGAAACTAGTGGCTCTGCAAGTCCGAATAAAATCTGGTCCTCCCTATTTGATCAGCAAATACTAGAAGAACTAGTTAGGTGGACAAATTATAAAATGCTAGTGATGGCTGACAAATACAAGAACAAACGGCAAACCGAAGTGAAGGATATAGATGGCATAAAAATGAAAGCGTTTTCAGGTTTGTTGATCTACAGAGCGATGTTCAAATCTAATTACGAAGACGTCCATTTATTATTCGCAACTGATGGAACCGGCAGAAAAATATTTAGGGCCGTAAAGAGCCGGGAGCGTTTTAGTGTATTATTAGCAAATCTTAGATTTGATAACCCACACGACCGTAATGAAAGGAAGAGAACAAATCCTGCAGACGCAATTTCGCACATATTTGCAATATATTTTAAGAACTCACAATCGTTGTATACTTTCGAGGCTAATGCGTGTATTGACGAGCTGTTGTTTGTATTCAGGGGCAGATGTAGCTTTAAAATGTATATGCCCCAAAAACCAACTAAATATAGTATAAAATTAATGTTGCTAACGGATGCAAGAATGCATATATTTGTTGTGGAAAAAATAGCGATGGTCTTCAACTATCAAATAGCAGGTCCAAACTTAGTAAACCTACTCAGGCAGTATTACATTTAACGAAGCCTATTTATGAGATAAATCGCAACATCACTACCGATAGTTCGTTTTCTTCGGCAGAACTTATACAAAAATGAAAAGAACATAAACTAACTTTCATTGGCACCTTAAAAAAGAATGACTATATAAAGTATCTAAACTTAGTAAACCTACTCAGGCAGTATTACGTTTAACGAAGCCTATTTATGAGACAAATCGCAACATCACTACCGATAGTTGGTTTTCTTCGGCAGAACTTATACAAAAATGAAAAAAAAAACATAAACTAACTTTTTCATTGGCACCTTAAAAAAGAATGACAGAGATATACCTATATAAAGTATCTAAACTTAGTAAACCTAAGCAGGTCCAAATTTAGTAAACCTACTCAGGCAGTATTACGTTTAACGAAGCCTATTTATGAGATAAATCGTCAAACGATATGTGTTCAGACCATCAAACGATATGTTCGGAAAGCCAGAAATAATAGAGTATTGTAACAATACCAACAATACAGTTGTGGTCGTCAGACGCAGAAATGGACTATGACTACAATACTTTTTGTAGAATACTTGATATGTTCACCGTAAACGCACACGTGTTATAATTCTTACAAGAAAAATAAGTCAATATCAAGATCAGAATTTATAAAAAATATGGCTAAATCGCTTGTAAAGTCACATATGGAACGGAGGACGAACAACACTAAAATTTCAGTTGAGGTAATGATATGAATTGGAAGAAAATTACAAATGGGGGGAGAACACCAAAAAGAAGTGTTCTAAATAAGTATGTAAATCCTGTGTTGAAAAAAATTTATAATTTAACATGTGTAATTTTTTTTATAAAAAGGGAAGGACGTAATGTTTGTTCTAAAATAATATATTTGTATATTAATTATTTAAGGTTAAGAAGTTTAATTTTTGTTTATGGTAGTAAGGCGAACTGCAAATATTTTGTAGGTTATTTTTTCTCTATTTGTTTAAGTATTTTTTTGTTAAATTTTCGTTTTAAGATTAAAATATTTTATATGTATCCATGACTCTTATATCACATTAAAAAATGTTTTGCTCGTTTAGTTGTTATATTTGTAATTGGTTATGTCGTTTTCTTTTTGAGTCTCTAAAACTCCACTTCAGTAAGCATGTCAAAATATTTGATCTCAGTAGCTAATGGTTAATAATATCGTATTTTACTAGTTTAATTAAGAACCTTTTAATATATTCCCTAGAATAACATAAACTCTTTAAACATTTTTTTAGTATACTAATAAAAAAATCAATCTTTCCTATAAAATTTGGCTTGAATATTCAAATTAAAATTAATAATATACTAGATTTTCTAGCCATTCCGAATTGAATTACTGTTTTCTAAATTTCAAATTTTGGGTATTAAAATACTTAGGGGTATATTAAAAGTTAAACGGAATAAATTATCCAAATAATCCGAGATTATGTCGATATATAATTCATTAAATTGAAAATATTTTGAATGGGATCGTTCTTTACTACAAGTATAATGAATATAACTGAAAATATTTGGAAACATTTAACTTGAAAATTACTTACATATTTTATGCTCCATGTTTATTAACAATTTGTTTTAGAAATAATTTGCGTAAAAAATTAAAATCTTAATGAATAACATTTTTGGTCAATTAAACATTGTCAGGTTAAAATAGTCCGTCCAATTACAGTAGCAATGAATATTTATATTAAAATACTTTTAAATCAATAATGGCCAAATCTAGCATATTTTTCCTTAACACTGTGAAATAAATTCAGAAACATTACATTAGCAACTAATATATTGTAGCTCTACTGAGACTTGAACATATCCTCAAAAAACTTTATAATTACCATTCCAATCACACCAAACAGCACTGAAATTACCCATCGACTGATTCACTTAACAAACTGGCATCGTCAGAAGACGACAAAATTTTTAATTTATGATTTATACCTAAACCTACCAGCACAGAAACAAGTGAATATTTTGCTAGTGTTTAACTTTTAAAAGAATATATCCATTGATTCTATTCTGGAATTAAACAAAATAGCAAATAAAGGGTGATTTTTTTATTGTATCGGCACTTCCGATAGGAATTGCTGTCAAATCATCATGGCATCATGACGCATCAAGTGTCTGACAACTTATCATGCAACATTTAACATCAGAACAATGCTTGCAAATTGTCGAAATAGCTTTTCGTATTATCTAGTAAACTAAAATAATGAAGGAAATTAAATTCTCGGTTTATGAATCTTTGGGAGAGCATATAACCTAGATTTCTAGAGTTGGATGCCAATATTTTAAGTTTTGTGGTGGAAACAACATGCTTTTTATAGGGCATTAAGGTTTCCTCCATTTAAATATTAATTTTTATCATTTTATAAGAAAGAATCATCACAGAATATTATATATAATGGCTGGAGAACTATTTGGCTTAAAAATAAACCAGAAGAGTCAGGTTATATTTAATACACTTGCTGAGGGCAAAATAATTTCTATTTAGGAATATATTTGGAAGTTGCCGATAACAATATATATATATATATATATATATATATATATATATATATATATATATATATATATATATATATATATATATATATATATATATATCAAGGAACCAAGGAATATCAAGGAAATAACCAAAATTCTACAAGAAGTTTGGCGAACCGAACGGATTCCGGAAGACTGGAAAGATGCTCTAATCCATCCACTACATAAGAAAGGAGATAGAACGGATGTAAACAACTATAGAGGAATATCTCTTCTCCCAGTTTGTTACAAGATTCTATCTCAATGTCTACTAGACAGAGCACAGGGACAGTTAGAACCGAACATTGGTGAATATCAGGCAGGTTTTCGACCGGGCAGATCCTGCCCTGAACAGATCCTGAATCTAAAGTTGATTCTAAGACATCAAAAACTGTACAATAAAAATCTCGTCTGTACATTTGTGGATTTCAAAAAAGCATATGATTCTATTGACCGCGAATCTTTATTCCGAATCTTGAAAGAACAAGGACTAGATCTGAAAACGCTGGCAATTATTAAAGCAACGTTAACTAACACGAGGTCCAAAGTTAAATTCATGGGTGACATCTCAGTACCTTTCGAAATTAAAACTGGTGTGAGACAAGGGGATGGACTCTCGCCACTCTTATTTAACTGTGTTCTAGAAAAAGTAATACAGGAGTGGCATGAAAAAAAGTCGGCACTGAATATTGACCAGCCCATTAAACTGGGGAGAACCAACATCAAAATTGATTGTCTGGCATTTGCTGATGATCTAGCAATTTTAGCTCAAGATGTATTAACAGCTCAAAAACAGATTGAAATCCTAAAAGAAACAGCAGAAAAGGTAGGACTCCAAATATCCTTTGAAAAAACACAATACATGACCTGCAACAGACTAAGAACACCATTTCGAAAAACAAAATATGGTAACATCAGACAAGTCTCTCAATTCAAATATTTGGGTGAAATAATCATGGAAAATGGGTTGGAAAAAGGCAATGTGTAATAATGGCAACTGATGATCATATGATATCAACAGATGAAACATAACATAACATAAACAATCCAAAACCAAACATAACAATTGTCCAGCGGACGTAAACAGCTGGTGTAAGTGGAAACAAGCTAAAGCTCTTGGAACGAGGCCCAAAGCACACCAACTCCGTTGCATCCTGATGTCCAGAAATAAATTCTTCCGATATATAAAATTTATTGTGAGATAAGTTACTAGAGAGGTGTTTAGGCGACCACACTCAGAATGTCAATGAAAGTTTCAACTCGACTCTTTCGCGGTTGGCTCCGAAACACCTACATTCTGATTTCAAAATAATCGTTAATAAAAATAATAAACAAGCTAAATATTGTAGTTGGCAACCGCAGCTTCAGTTACGCACAATAAATGGATAATAGACGCGTTAACTGACAAAATCGACGCAGCACTTTGGGGATCTAGGAAGCTCGGAGAGCTCGAAAAGAAGAGTTGCAAGCTCAAAACAAAGGATACGAAGAAGAATAATCGCTATATAGTTCTAAAATTACTGATTAACTAGTAAGTAGTTTAAATAATTTCATTGCTGCCTTGAATTTGTTGTTTTCAATATTTTTTTAAACCGGTTTTTCTCGAAACGACTTTTTTTTTAATTTGTGTACACCCTAGTTCAAAAAGTTTCAAAAAATTTGGAGTAATATCATTGTTTAATGTATTTTTTTTATTGCATAGAAGTTATAGAAAAATGACAAATGCTCCTTTGTTTAAACAAAATTAGGTTCATACTAAAGAAAGATATGTTCTTAAAGTAAATTTGAAACCCTATTAATTTCAGATGAAAACTGTGACCTCTAGAATGTGCACAAACAACATCTGATGGCGACTTCCAATGGGTGGCAGCTGATATTTTCCGAGGAAATACTTCAAAAACAATACAATATTTATTTGAATATGTATATAAAATGTTTTCCAAGTTTAAATCAATTATATACATATCTTTCTTGCAAAGAAATATCATGTAAATCGCAAAAAACTCGTAGTCCTAAACCTATTTCCTCCCTTAAAATAGCAACAATCCTCTCTCAGACGATTCATATAATTTTTCTCATTATGTGATATTTCATATTGTTGTTCAAAATAAAGCTTTTAGATATAGTATTTCTGTAAGCTTCTCTAATAAATAGTTAAAGAATACATTCGTCTTACTAAAATTCGTATTAAACAAAATTATTTTCAATTTAACAACGTATTATATGAACAGCAAGAAGGTACCGCAACAGCTAGCCTTTTGTTCCCTTTTATTGCCACTTTGTTTATGAATAGATTCGAAAATGACTGTTCAGCTAGGTGATTACTTTCGTAGAGTATGGCCTAGGTATGTGGATGACATATTTGCTGTTTATAATATCACAATACAATCAATTGAAAATTGCTTATTAAAAATAATCTGTACAATCTTATCAAAAAAACAATAGGGTTTTACCGTTCTTGATTTGAATGATAATATTTTTTGTAATTTGGGATTGAAAATCTAAGAAAATATTAATTTCCCAGAATGAATGTACGAAGCATATAAAAGATAAGATATTTTAGAAAACATTGCCTGGCCAAAAAAAATAAGAACAATTTTTTTTACAATTAAAAAAACTAAAAGGTGTAATTTTCTAAAACTATTTAGTCTATATAATTACTGAAACTTAGTATTTTGTAGCGTGGCCCTTATTCTTAATTACTGATTGACAATTTCTTGACATGGAGTCGATTAGATATCGGTATGCTTCTACAGGTATTCTTCTACAGGTCGTATGTTTCTACATATTTGACACCAACTCTGTATTTCTTTGTATTTCCACAATGTCTTCTTGTTTACCATTTTCCTACCTTCAACGTATCGTTTTAGCTTTTTCCAAAGATTCTTGATCCGATTTAAATCCGGGCACTGTAAAGGTCACTCTCTCACTTTATGATGTTTGTTCCCGTAACACTCCTTCACCTCATGAGCCGTAAGTTTGGGATTATTGTCTTTTTTACAGGATCACTGTAAATGCATATTCTCTTCATCGTAAGGTGGCATAATCCTCTCTAAGATTCATAAGGAATTTTTTTTGTCATATTTTTTTACCAAAAATATTCGACTTGCTCCAAAATATATTGGACATACTTTGATGTTACCATCACCATGCTTCGCTCTACCCAGTGTTACGGGGATTTAATTATTTATTAACACGTCTTCTCGCATACAATTTGCCATCAGAACCAAATAAATTAATGTTAACTTTATCGTTAAAAAGAATGTTTTTCCAATTTAGGTTCTTCTGTTGAAAACATCGCCTTATAGTTCTGGTACTGATTCTTAGGTCAATATTGTTTTTATAACGATAGAAGTAGCAAAAGGATCTTTCAAAGCCTCACGTACAATAAGACTTTCCACATTTTTACTAATTTTTCTTGGACTCTTTTCTGGGTGTTTTTGGGTCACATATACTTCTTTCAAAATGTTAGCAATTACACATTTGTTTTTAATCTCCCATATGTTCGCAATGTACCTAAAGGTGATAAGCAACGTTACAATATTTAGGGCAATGCAGCGAGTGGCCAAGCATCAGGGGTTAGAGCGCTTACATTAAAGGTCTATCATGTATAGGAACTTCTATAGCTTTTCTTTAAGGGATCAGAGCGTTTCAGTCTCTGCGTCTTTTGGTTATTATCCAGAATGTTGACAGCAAAGGAGTTGGGGTGCACTTCAAGCGCGATAGATATTTCGCACTCGCACACTTGGCTTCTTCTAGCACTGGTTTTATTTTTAGATCGCGGTGTAAAGTTTGATTTGTCACTAACCAAGGAGGATCATTAATTATTCTCACAGTTTTGGACTTGACTATTTAAAGTATTTATATATTGGATACACTCGCAGTACCTCACAGTTGTATGCCGTAACTCCATAAGGGTTTGAGGATCACTTAGTAGATGGTTAGCTTGTTTAACAACGATATTTTAGATTTTCTACCAATTATCTAGTACAGTTTAGATAATTTTATGCAAAGTTTGTTCCTCTTTGAAAAAATCTGTTGTTTCCAGTTTAGTCTTCGGTCAAGTCTCATTCCAAAATATTTAGCACAGTATACCTGGGGTAATTGATGTCCATAAAGTGCTACATTAGGGTATGATTCCTTCTATAAGGTGAAAGTGGTTTGCTGAGATTTTGCCTCGTTGACTTTTAAGCGCCACTTTTTTTACCAATTTTTCTATTTCATCAAGAGCTTCCTAAAGCTTCTAGATGCATATCTTGGTACTTCGCTTATTGCTATAACCGTGATATCATCTGCAAAGGTAGCTATAGACGTGTTTAGTGTAGTTGGTAGGTCAGCAGTGAAGATTTGAAAAAGTATGGGACCCAAGGTACTACCTTGAGATACTCCTGATTTTATCGGATATATGTTAGTTATTTCTCCTTTATATTTCACAGCAAAGTACGTGTTCGTCAAGTATTGTAGCAATACCTGATAGTATGGTGTAGGAAATTTGGATTCAAGTTTGTATAATAACCAGGGGGCCATACTGTATCGAAGGCTTGTATAACATACGAGAATGCAGCTGAGCAATACTTTTTATCTTCAAAAGCGTTATTAATCATTTTACTTAATTTTATTACACTAGTATGTGCACTTGTTTGATTGTTGCATGTCTTTCGCAAAATCCGAATTGATGTTCTCGAAAGAATTGATTTCGTTCAGTCTCTTTGGGAACAACTTCTCAAAAAGCTTTGAGGAGATAGGCAAAAGTGTAATGGGTCTATATGATGATGCTTTCTCCGTCGGTTTACCAGGTTTTGGAATCAATATGATTTATCCTACTTTCCATTGGAACGGATGATGGCCGACTCTAACTATTCCATTATAAATTTTTGCAAGGAGAACTAATACTTTTTCTGGTAATTGTTTAACGACTTGCCCAGTTATAAGGTCAAATCCTGGATTTTTTTTACGTTGAGGTTTCTATGTATCATAGCCTTAACTTCACTAATTTTTATGGCTTTAATGGGAAGTGCCATTTGGAGTGGTGTTTCAAGGTATGAGATTATTTCTTCCTCTTCTCGTAAAGTTTTCATTGGAAATACCTGAAAAACCGTACTAAATGTATAAGATTTATTTTGGTTTCTCAATTTCAAAATTAAATACATTTCTTCAGCAATATAATGTCAGAATTGGTAAGCGATACAAAGCGTGTATAAAGTTAGTACAGTCTTATTTTTATAACAACTGAACTACGAACCATTAGGAGGAAGAAAATTCTTTAAAATGATAAGCGGTAATAAAATGCGCTGGTTATATTGTAAACAAAATGTTTACAGGTTGGTAAATATTAGCAAATTATATTATTTATTATGCAGTCATGTTTCAGCTGAAGATAAAATGTGAAATAAAATATGGGAAAAGTATTTAATATTTATATTTATGCTACCATTCATAGCTGACAATCCACCATGTTACTCATTTTTGCAAATTTCTTTTTCTTAGAGATATAACAATCAAAACTTAGTTTACCAAATTATCGAAACGGGTAGATTATTTTTCCACTTCTCTCTAATTAATAGAGATTCAGTAGATTTCAGTCCTTTCAGTAATTATCAATTATTATAATATCTAAAAATATTTTTTCGTTAGTAACTTACTAATAATAATGATTAATAATGAATTTAGTTCCTTATATTGTGGGAACATCATATATAAATTTGAATATTCGGATTGATAGATTCAGAAAAGAGGAACCAGTTAAAGCAATGGGTTCTACACGGCGAACGTGAAAAAGGCAAATATGTTTTTTTAGGCCAGAAAGATAATTGCTACTGTTCTTTGGAATTAGTAAAGTATTGTCGTGATCTGCTATTTGGAAAATGGAAAAATGTTTACTTGAGTATTATACTAAATTCCTGGTTAAAATGCACGTTGATAAAAACGTATATTGCAGCGCCATTACAACATAAATTTCGTCAATTTACACTACGAATTGATGCCGTATCCACCTTAAACTTCCAACCTTTCGACTTTCTCTATTTACAAATATAAAGTGATCATTACCGAGGACTATTTTGTAAGTTCAACTTTTTCAAGTCGAACTTTTTGGAAGGCATAAAGAAGGTGAATTAATTCATTTAATACTCTTAATACATTTACATTTATTTAGCCCGTAGCAACTTGATAATATTCAATGCATCAATTTATAATAAATCTACTTTATATTAAATACACTTCAATTTGCAACTAAAATTTTATTTATTAAGTAAACTTGTGTTGAAAGTTGGAGAAAAATAACACAGTCATGAACACAACCATTTACAATTCAGAGTGATTACACTATATTACAATGTGGTCCATATATTACAATACACAAATGTTTCTGATGCAAAACATATTTGCATTACAACTGTAAACATAGATATAAAACCAGAAACCATATACTTATCTAAATATATGTTGGGCTATTAACTATATGGGTCTCCAGTAATAGCATCCCTGGTGTTTTTTTTTTTAATTAGTAATGTTAGCGAAATTAATAACATTAAACCAAAACTTAATAGCAAACTTCAAGTAAACAATATATGAGTGTCTGGAATACAAATGATATTAATTTTAGGTAGGATTATCTCAGTACAATTAGAAATTCTATTATTATGTTTATGAAAATAATAAGCCAGTACATTTATTTTATACAGATGTATACATGAAGACTATACAAATAGTTGTTTTAGTGTAAGGACATTAAATTCTTTGCATAAATCAACAGTATGGGACCTGGGATTCTTTCCCAAAATAACTCTTAGGACAATATTCTGGACTATGTTTAATTTATTTAAAACGTTATCCCTAGCAGCATCCCTAGCAATTATTTCATATATTAATAATGACTGACAAAAGGAAAAATATACCACCCTTAACATGTGTTGATTTAAATGGCTCTAAATATATTCAACAAAACAATTGGATTTTTTTAATTTATTCACTAAAGACAAAATTTCATTATTATTAACTGGAGTTAAATATGTAATATGTAATATTAAATATGTAATATGTAATATTAAATATGTAATATGTAATATTAAATATGTAATATGTAATATTAAATATGTAATATGTAATATTAAATATGTAATAATATTCATACACTGTTAATCCTTAATTAATTACAAACTCATTTCCACAATCCCCTTTCTTACTTTTATTAATTTTTAATATTTTTTCTTTGATTATGTTACCAACATTAGAGATGTGGGAAGCAAATTTATTTGCAATATCATTCTTATCCAATATACCAGTTTCATGTTGATCTGCAATACAATATATGTTATTAACAGTATAATTATTATTAGAAGTTTTATTAATTACATTTAAAATTTTCTTAGGATTAGATTATAGGCAATTATTTATCTCATTTTTAACATGAATTGTTTTAGCAAGCTTAATTACAGCTTAATAAACTTAATTAGCTTAGTTGCATTATAAGCGTATCATAAGCTCACAAAAAAAAATTCTGATATTACCGAAACAACGCGTCCTGCAATAATTCCAAATGCCAATACATAACTTTTCTAGCAATAAGTCGATTGTCTGGCATGATGTGTGATAAGTCGAACCTCACCATCATGTGAAAAGAACACATTAGCATATTCTTAAATCGTCTTCAAAAAAATATACATCTATTCCTGATTCAGTCCAAAAACCACACCAAACACTGACTTTGAAGATATAACCCCTGAATCAGTTGAGTATTTTCATAGGCTCAAATCCTGCATTTATGTTTGTTCACAAATCATTAATCCAGAAGTGCGTTTCATCGGAAACATTTTCCCCAAATTCCCCAAAGTGGGCGTCGCCCTCTACTCCCACGCCCTTTTATAAAACCAGAAATTGTTGATAAACTAAACTATAAACTTATACATAACTCTCTTTGCAAATGGTCGCGAGGCCGAAACATGTCAGGGAATATCTTAAATATATTGTGAAATAACTACCAAGTGCATAAATTGCTGGGCGAAGTATATAGAGCTAAAAGAGACTTTGTTGAACAATAAATCAATTTTCGATTAAACAACATAATTTTATTTTAAAAGTACCTGATTTTTTACTCTATGTTTGCTAATTCGTTTGTGTATATCGCCAATAACCTGAAAGTTAAGAACACCTACATGCGTATCTAAATATCTATCAACCATACTGTTCTGATTGAAAAAACAGTTTATATTTGCGACTTAATTAAATCCAACACACATTGTACTATAAAATTAATTCCCGAAATACACGATTTAATTAAACTTTCTATAACCAACTGTTACATAACTCAAAATCATAAGCCTTTATGTTCATAATTTAACTAAATAGCGGTTTCATATTTCCACGAGCCATTCGGCTCTATTTAATAGGGCTAAACATAAACCTACACCTTACGGCTTAATAATTTTGGCATAATTTTACACCTGAAAGCTAAATAGTCTTGTGTTCGTATACTTCTGGCTTTATTACAAGCCGTAAACCTATTCAGCTCCCTTCCGATGGGACAGTTTTATCTCCGCAATCTTTCCTGCTATAATGGTTAAAATAAAGTGTCATGTCGTGAGTGGGTAGTGTGAATAACGAACGATTAAGGTACAGAAAGGCTGATATCTGAAACTCAACTCAAATGACCTGGATTGGGAAATGTTTCCGTGAGTAGATATTTTACACTTCATGAATCATTCCATTTTGTTTTTTCCTTTTTTCAATCGTAAGATTATGTTGATATTGAACGTAGAAAGATCAACATTTCATTAAAGTACAATATTAAGCAGATTAATTAATGAATTATTTAACCTTAGGTTAAAAATAGTTTCGAACTTACGTTTATAGAAAATTGTAAGTATTAACCCTAAGAATGCTTAAGTGAATCGCACGCCTGCAGTTGCTTAGGCGGCGTTACCTATAACTCCAGTTATAGGTAACGTAATATATATTTTCATTTAACGTTTAATTCAACAAATAAGAAACTTTTATTTCAATACAACAATATTTATTTTAAACATTCAGTACATATTTTAGCTCTATGGTTATTACAAACGGTTTTAAAAAACTTCGCATACACAGTGTTTGTTTTTCGGTCATATGTTCTCGGACATAAAGAGCAGCGAATTTGTTTCTGCAATTTTGTTGGTGGTGGATCAATCGTTTCTTCTGAGTTCATAAACATCATCACATCTTTCCATATGTGCCCTTGCAAGTTGTAGTCCAAGTTCAAATAACGAACACATTTTTGTCTCTCACTTTTAACAATTTGAAAAATAATGTTAGAGTTAATGCCAGCTTGATCCATCATACCATAAAAAAACGTAATGGCCATCTACGTGTCTTGTAAGAGCCCGAATATGTTTGCACGCTTCGTTTGGTCGAATTATAAAAATTGCTGATTTCGGGTTTTTTGTTTTCATCTATTTTACTGCCAATATGCATTGTCGACAAAAGTAGCACAGATTTGGCTGTCTTAAGGGCAAGTCTGAGATGATATAATTTTTTTTCATTAATGTGGAAAATTTTTGAGGAATTTCCTTCTTATTTTTCTGAGTACCTACTATAGTCAAGTTGTAATCAGCAAGCATCATGTCAGCCAAGAAGATGGAAGTAAACCAATTGTCCACTGTCAAATTACGACCTGTTCCGTGAATATGTTCTGTCAGTTTGTTTACGTAATAATCTGGGAGAGGTTCTTTATTTGGCCTCTGTTCTTTGCCTATATAAGGAATAGCAGTTACCATATAATATGTGCGTAAATCACACATCGTTATAACTTTAATGCCATATTTGTCAGGTTTTGATGAAATATTGATTCTAAAAGGTCAATTATTCTATTATTCGTCAATTGTACAATAACTATGAGAAGTATAATATTTTGTACAGTTAGATATCTCCCATATACAACGTATTGGATAAAAATTGTCTACTCAGTTTCTTACGGTTTTGTCATCAAATCTGAGGCAACTTACTAGGAATCTGAATCTTATTTCAATCATTATGCATCGATATTATTGCGTTCAATGTTTTGACCACATCTCTGCTATTGTGAGATGGTTATATTTTCTACATCCTGCTATATAAAGCAATCCTATGAAAGCTAAAATATTATCGACATTTATATCATTGACGAATCCACAATTCATATTTCTCCTTTTGTCATTATATTTCCATATTAGTATATGAAACAATAATGTCTATAATATCCGCGCTAAAGAATAACTCCATGCCTCTAACTCGGTTGTAATATTTTTAACCGCATCTTTTGGTCCCGGAACACGTAAAACAATGTTTCGTTCAGGTGTCCGGTTTTTCCCTATTATTACTTTTTCTGGGAGCTGTTGTTCTCTCTCATCCTCTTCACTACTTTTTCTGCTGAGTAGGTGCTCCCTCTGTCGGACTGGATTGAAGTATTGTCTTCATTGTCAGTGCCGCTATTATTCATATCAGGATCATAATCCATTGTAAGAGTTTGCTCAAAATTTGGATCAACCCGTCGGACAGCCATATAAAACATTATGTTATTTCGGATTTTTTAAATAAAATGAAATTACAATCAATGCTTACCTGGAGTTACTCGTCACGCCAAATGCAAAATAATTATACAACATATACACTCTAATTTTAAACAAACATTGTGAAATCGGTTTTGTTGGCAATTTATTTATAAAAAAGTTATACATATTTAAATTCCTTCTGAGGTTACTCGTAATCCAGTGCTTACTGAAGCATTCTGGGGTTAAATACCATATTTATCTGATTTAGGTAAATTTCATTGATAAAGAAGATATGAAATAAATGAATGTAAACTTGGAAAGCAAATATCACGCTAGTTTTATACGAGGATAGAGTGAAAAATCAGATACATTTAAATTAATTATAGTTTTCTTGATCGAAAACCGATTTATTTTTCAACGTAGCTTTTTTTTAACTCGATGCACTTCGTACATATGTGTGTTAATTTCCAGCTAACTATTTGGTTAGGTTTGGAAAAAGAAATGAGTCGGAGGGAGGCAAGTCCGCAGAATAGGGTGGATACAGTAATATTTCGAACCGCAAATTAACTAATTTCGCTGTTGTAAGGGCGGACGAACGGACGAATGCATTGTCACAGTCAGTTTCGTTCGTTTTATTAACTATTCGTGAGAGTTGTAAAATAATACAGCAAATTTCTCTACTGAGATCACCTTTCCCTTTTCCAAATAGTTGTCCAAGATAATGCCTTGTGATTCTAAGAAAACAGCGTTAGAACGTGTAGCAATGCATTTATGTTTTAACAGCTACGAAACGTCACGAAAAATTATTTTTTTTACGCTCGTGCATGTTTAAACATCGCTACAAAGATTCTGTTTTATGTCACCAGTGAGCAAACGTGTGCACATATGCTCAAATATTCATGTAGGATGTTCGGTTCGCGTTTATCCGAGATATCTATCACTTCTGCAATCTCTCTAACCTTCACTTTTGCTATTATATATTTTGATGAGCATTTCTTATGTAGCGACATTATCAGAGCCTCTTTAATGCCTAGAGTTCGGAACGTAACACTCCAAACATTTTGGCTCCACAAAATTTTATCCCAAGTCAACCAGTTATGCACCATGAAATAAATTTGAAGGAGCAGATTTTCCATAATACTTTTTTAAAGTATTTTTCGGTTTCGGTATTTAAGCGACATTAAATTAAACTATAAATCAGTAACAGTATCATTTTTGTTATATCTTCGCTTCTGCGTTGAATATATATTTCTTTTAATTAAAAATAAAGTACATTTCTAATATAAATGTACATAAAATAGTTTTCTATTAGTTTCAAAAGGCAAAGGCATGAACTTCTGCCCGAAATATAGGCCTGACTCTATGACTGCAGGTCGATGTACAATTGTTTCTCTACTTGCAGGATTATTTTTCATTACCTAACATGTTTTGGCACCTGTGGTAACATTATCATTATATATATTAAGTGCCAAGTGAAATTTTGTGTGCCAAATCCCTGAAAATATTGCAGAAGACCTGACAGAAAGTAAATGATGCCTATAAAAAACACAAGCATATTAATGTTATAAAGGGTTCAAAGAAGGTCGAGAAGTTGTAGTTGATTTGAGTGTCAACTCGTTCTAGTCGACCTTCAACGTCTACGAACGATGAAAACATCAACAAAATCAAGAAATCGGTGCTCGAAAATTGTCTTATGAATCAGAGAGTTGGCTCAAGAGGCGAACATATCTTTTATGTTATAATAACATTACGATTGATACTGTGGGCATGAAACGTGTTACCGCACGCGAAAAAACGCGAAAAAGTTTATATATATATATATATATATATATATATATATATATATATATATATATATATATATATATATATATATATATATATATATATATATATATATATATGAATTATTTATATCCATTTCATTTACAACAGGTGTAACATTTGTAGGATGGTGATTTGGCGTTAAGGATGCAGTTTTGTAACCGGATAAATTCAAATTGGAGATTATACAAATATGTTCTGTTCACCGATGAAGCGCAGTTCACTCGCGATGGTATAGATAATCTTCATAATGAACATCGATGGCTCGATGAAAACCCTCACGCTACGGTTGAACATAGTTTTCAACATCGATTTAGCATTAATATGTGGTATGGTATGCTAAAAAAAATGAATTAATGGGTCCATTTATATTCGACAGTCATCTCACAGGACTAGTTTACCTAAATTTTCTACAGAATCATTTGCAAAATCTCTTTAATATGACGGAGCCCCTGCACACTACAGCTTACAAGTGAGAAATTCCTTAAACAATAACTTCCTAAACCTGTGGATTGGACGAGGTGGTCCGCACAATTGGCCAGCTAGATCACCAGACTTTAATCCTATGGATTATTGTCTTTGGGGTGGGTTAAATCTTTGGTATATGCAAATAAAGTAGACACTAGAGATGCATAACTCGACCGGATAGCAAATGCAACAGCAGTTATAAGGAACAGACCCGCATCCATTCACAGAGCAACCCGAGCTGTTCATAAGAGAACTGACAAGTGTTTGGAAGTAAATGGTGGTATTTTTGAAAACTACAAAACGTATCCTAATTATTTATTATAAAAGTAATATCAAAAAAATCATAAACATTTTGATTTTTGTTTGCCCTTCTATTTCTGTAACAGTTGATAGTAGGACCTTTACAGAAATTTTTGTGTTCATTTTCGGTCCCTGAGAATGTAGCTGAAATATTGAAATTGCCTCCTGGATATTAATATTTTGTTATAACATATAATACCCCTCTAATTTGTTTATATTTTACTTGATAAAATTAGAATTTTTTGATTTCGCTACTTCGGCATCTCAATTTTTGTCACAATATTTTCGAATTGATTTTTACATATATTTCTCAGTTGCTCAATCGCGAATGAAGGTTCGAACGAAGTGAAATAATTTTTACTGACCAATCATAAATACATATAGCAGTTCATCTATATAGTATCTGACATCTGACAGTTATATTTTCTATGGTTTAATATTTCTCAATGAATAATTTAAAAGTATTTACAAAAATTGCGTAAAATATTACAAAAGAAATGTGTTACGAGTACAATTGTTTGACAAAACTACAATTGTTCGATTTGAGTTTTGAGAAAATTGTTGTATATGATTAAGAAAAATTAAACAAATATTTTTAAAGTGTTATAATTCTTAAAAAGGTTGGCGTGATTTATAGCTGGAAGAAAGAAGATATGTTGAATTGCACATGCCTTCATCCAAATAATGTTAAAGTATATATTATTTCAACATTTAGTTGTCATCTTGTTTACATCCAAGAAACTAGATTTTCAGTTATTTCATCAACACATTATTCGACAAAATGTATTTTCTTAGATTTACCATAAACCTAACAAAGACCACAAATATTCAATTGGATTTACATCCGGATTCCTTATAGGGTGAAGATATTTGCCTAGGAATATTACACAACATCCTTTGTTCAGTTGGCAGTATACTTAGGAAGAAGAATTTTAGATTGAGGTCGTATCAGTAACTGGGGCGATTTAGCAGCCAACAGTATTCTTAGGATTGTTTAAATTACTGTAAAGTAAACGTATCTTTAAGGTCTATTTTTTCAGGGCTAGCAAACAGGATTGTATCAAAATGCCAATCTATTTTTTCCAATAATTTTCCAATACCATTCCAAGTCATTCAACCCCAAACCAGTATATTGTTACGACCGTGTTTCACAGTAGGTTTAAGTACATAATGGTTTTTAACTTTTGCCGTTGACCTTACTAATGAAAGATTTTTTTCTTTACTCTCCACCACAATAACTGAAACCATGTAAGGTATTTCTTACAGTTTGAAGATTGAATGGAACACCGAATGTTGAAGCTATCTGTTCTGCTATATTAGAAGCTGAAATGGTGAACTTTTCTTCAATTAATTGACGGATTTGTCATTTTTTTCCTTTCGGTACATCAATGATGTCGTCCTGACCTTGGTTTGTTTGACACAGAATCAATTTATTTCACTTTTTTTATTGTGTTCCTAACTGAAATAAAACTAATTCCTAATCTATCATCCATTTTTCTATAGTTTTCGATAAAATTTATCCGCTTCGTTACGAAAGTGCACACAATGTTCGTCAGTTTTTCAAATTTTAAAACGCTTTAACTGGTAAGAAAGGATATGAATACTGATAAAACTGTGCTTTAATTCGACTTTGTTTATCAATACATACTTTGAAAACATTTAATCAAACGTTCTTCGTTAATTGTGTTTTTATATGTATCTGCGTATAAAAAATCACAATTGTGCCTAAATTATGTTGACCTTTAATTTTTAAGTTTATTTTTCTTTTTCATCTCACCTTTTACTATCTCAAAATTGTTTGCCTCCAACAATGTTTTATTCATATTTATTAGAAACGAAAATATATTACCAAACGATAATTTAAATGTTTTGATAATTGAGGGAAAAAACAGATAGCGCTAATACTTTTTTTAACCTACTCTATATGACAAGTGTCCAACTTTCGAATTAATTAAAGAAACATTAAACATATTGTTTAATTCAATATTTGTAATAAATACATTAAACATTATATATTTGATTACATATCCAAATATAATAATAAACCCATGATTAGTTAAAATAATACAAACTCAAATTACCGATAGAATAATAAGAAAAATAATATAAATATATTGAATAAAACAGAATAGATTTATCAATTATTTAATAAAATCAATTAGTTCTGTAAAAGTATTTAATAACTTACCAGAATATTTATTATTTTTCAAACAGAAACCATGCTATCTTACCTAGAACAAAAAACAATGTTAGTAATTAATAATTTCACTATTTTTCTGAAACCTCAAATATATAGTAATTAGGGTATAATTATAATGAATTAGATAACAGAGAGATCGGAATAATCAAATTAAAAAATATATATGTTACTACGTGATATATTTTTATAAATGTCTTAATTTTCATATTTGAACAATGAATTAACAAATAAATTTATCTGGCTTGGGTAAATTTAATCTGTGTGTTTTTAATATAGCGCACGCCTTTTATAAATATTTGCTAGTCATTTGCACGCGCAATGTTGATAGATTTTAACACCTAAGTCACCTCTTGCGAAAACATTAACGAAATTGCAAACGCAAATAAAGAGTGACATTTTTCTTTTGTGTAAAGAGCTTCAAACAAGGACTTACCACCCCCTTAAAATTTGTATTCCTGGACCGATTTTTGTAAATGTTCTTTTGTTGGATAGATCTCGGAATACTGTATTAAGAAAGTATATTACATGTTTTTTTACTAATAACATGGTCAACTGCGTAAAACTTTTATGGCTCCCATTTTCGAGAAGTACTACTAGGAATTTTTTTAGAAAAAAACTAACAACGGATTCTTAACTAGCACCACTTTAAACCAAACTGTACCGATTTTTATGGTTCTAAATTACTGGGTGTCCCAGATATTTGTGATATTTATATTATAATTTTTCTGATAATTACATGTACTTTCTGTTATTAAAACTATGTATACAGAATTTTTACAAAAATTGTAAACTAATTAACAAATGTCACTTTAACTGATTGATTTGTGTTATAATGATTTCAAAAGGCAATAATGATTTATACTTTAGAAGAAAAAGTAGAAATTATAAGATTAGTTGGTGATGACACGCGAACTTTTCATGAAGCAGCAAACGAATTTAATAGAAGACATCCTGAATGGAACATCAATCATATTACAGTTTCTTGCATAAACTAATATTTTGATCAAAACATAACTGTTAATAAATTTCCTAATCAGCATCATTCTCGTGAATTTCGAGCAACTTAATTAGTTCTTGATTATTTTAATGAAAATCCATACTCAAGCGTTAGGGACGCTAGTAGAATTATAAATATCCCGAAAAGCACTAACTGGTTATGCTTGAAGAAAAATAACAGGAAACCTTTTAAACCAAAATTTCTTCAAACACTTGAAATGGCTGACACTGAACGAAGAATGGAATACTGTTTATGGTTACAAGACATGTACATACAAGATCCTACATTTCTAAAAATATTTTACACACAGATGAAGCCACATTTACGACAAATGGCATCGTATTATCACAAAATATTAGATTATGGGATCAAGATAACCCTTATTGGGTGATACAATATAAGAGACAATATGCTACTTGGCTGGTTTTACAATGCAAGAATATATCAGGGATAAGCTATACTAATTAGATAGAGATTAGAGATAATTTAAAACGGTTAAAGATATCAGGTTCAAAATCGGGCTAGTTGGGTTTTCAAAGGTGACAAATCCGAATTTGGAACTCATTTGAATCTAGTTCTTAGAGGGCGCTTACTACCTACTTTGTGAGGAATTAACTCGCTCATATTTTTTACCCTATAAAGCTGGGAATATTTTGACTTCAAAATAGAGAAGAGTCATAATTCCCACGTAAAAAGGTACCTTTGATCAATAATCGAAATGTCTAAAATACAACAGACTTTAATTAAAATAACAGTTTTTGAAATTTACTTCAATAGGTGTTGAAAGTGTCCACCGTTTACTTCAATACACTTCCTCAGGCTCTTTGTTAAGTGATGCCTCACATTTAAGAATATATTTTGTTCATTTCTAATAATATTGGCCGCTTGTTGAATTTTTTGTAAAAGTTCGTCTCGATTATCGATTTCATCATGGTAAACTAAAGACTTCATATGATCCCACAAATAAAAATATAACTGATTAATGCCTGGGCTACGAGGTTGCCAAATAAACTCACCACCGCACCGAATCCATCGATGTGGAAAACCCTGATTCGCACTACCACAGATTCGCACTACGACAAATGATTTCGCACTACAATAGTAAAATGCGATTGCGCCTCATATTGCATGAAGCACATGTCGTGTCTTAAGTTTTGAGGTATACCGTCCAAAGGGTCTAATAAATCATTTTCTAAAAAGTGCACATTTTGATCTCCATTTAGTTTTTGCGGAAACTCAAATGGGCCGATTAAAATTGTCGATAATGCCGCACCAACTGTTAATTGAAAATTTGTGTTGGAAATGTCGCTTTCTTGGTAGGTGTGGATTTTCTAGAGCGTAATAATGATTATTTCGCCAGTTAGAAATTCCGTATCTGGTAAAAGTTTTCTCGTCGGTAAACAATATCTTTTTAAGGAACATGCGGTCTTCGTTTTTTTTATGTAGTAGATTTTGACAAAATTCTGATTTAGCCGGCAAATGTTGTGGCAATAAATTTTGACCAGGCGAATGAATGAAGAAAATGGTAGGGAAACAATTTTTCTTTATGGAGAACTCTTGAAACGGTAGATTTGCTAATTCCTGTAGATATCTCCAAGCGCCTAGTGCTTAGGTCAGGATTTTTCACGATACTAACCGAAATGTCCTCTTCTTGTTTTACCGGTCATCCACCTGGATTATTGTAATAAAACGAACTTGTTTTGCTTAACTGATTGAAAATTCTTTGAAAAATTTGTCGATCTGCGATGCTTCTGACTGGATAATGCTCTTCATACCCTCTAAGAGTAGCGCGACTATTGTAATTTACTTGTGCATAAACCTAGAGCATATCTCTTAAATCACGAATAGGAAACTGATTATCTGACCATTTTTTACAAATTATTTAATACCCACTCAAGATTTGAGAAACTTATTTCCACCTACTTTTAATAGGAGAGATAGAAAACAATGACAGTTGTCATCGAAACATAATAATTTGTACATAACATTCAAGGCACACTTTGTGAATTGCATATTGTTCAACCATCGACAAGATGTGCAATGGAATATTCGAACACGAATATCTCGTAAATGGCGTGAGATATCGATATTGACCAAGTGTACCTTTTATTACGTGGGAATTATAACTCTTTTCGATTTTAGAGTCAAAATATTCCCATCTTTATAGGATAAAAAATATGAGCGAGTTAATTCCTCGCAAAATAAGTAGCAAGCGCTCTCTAGGAACTAGGCTCAAGCTAGTACCAAATTCGGATTTATCGCCTTTGAAAACCAAACTACCCTCGAATTTGAACCTGATATATTCAATCGTTTTTAAATTATCTCAATTTTTTGAAAATTTAGTTTCTCTTTCGACACCCTGTATGTTTTTAATGACTAACATTTGCCAACATATTTATGGACTGTATTGTTTTGATGAAAAATTATTTTTTTCTTCGCTAAACCAGGTCTTTTCTCACGAATTGTTGCATTTAATTGATCCAAAAGTACATAGTTACAAAACGACGTTTAAAATCTGGTTTATTCTTTTGAAATGACCCAAATATTGGTTAGAAAGTTTTACTCGAAGGCGTCTTTAGTTCAGAATTTATCAAATGCGACACCCATCTTGCACATAGCTTTGTCAAACCCAATTCGTTTTTCAAAATATGAAACACCCGTTCAGTTGAGATGTCCATGGCCTTAGCAATTTCACTCAAAGTCACTTGTCTGTCATCCATAGCCATATTATGTATAGAATTAATTACTTGTTCAGTAGTTGCACTTATTGGACGTCCAGAACGAAAATTATCATCCAGGCTTGTTCGACCACCTTGAAACTCATCTGCCCACTTACAAACCATTGTTTTTAAGGAGCAGACACCCCTAATACATTTACCATTTCACTATAAATTTCAATTGCCTTAAACCTTTTTTTACAGAGAATTTAATCACTGCACGTTTTTCAGTATTTTGCATTTTAAAAAATAACACTGATACATTTACGTTAAGAATCTGTTTTTATACGAACGAATTGACATACCGACTTGAAACTTCATATATATTCATATGAAAGATGACAATTCAAAATGTAGTAGATTATATAGGAGTCGCTGCGTAAACTTTTTAACTAGCCTAGTATATGTAAGTATATACTATATATAAATGTATATATATATATATATATATATATATATATATATATATATATATATATATATATATATATAATATAATATAATATAAAACTGGGTTGATTCATAAGTTTTTAAGCCGTTTTTACAATGCGTTTGTTTTTCCTATATTTTTATTTTGTATAGCTAGGTGTATAAATGCATGCGAAAGCCCTTTCTTGTTCTACCAATCACCGCTTCATTTTTCTAAAAAACTTAATTTTAATTACTTTTAGGCTTTGGAAATGGAAATTCCAGGTGCTTAATTTTAGACACTTGCTATGTTTCGCCATTCATCTTGGTCAAAAACTCCAGAAGTAGTTTTGCACTATATATGGAGACATTTGCACTATATATGGAGAGGACATAGCAGATTGAACTGCCCCCCCGGTTTGAGTGACTTTTTTTGGGTGTCTCAATTGGAAGAGCACGGACTGGAAAATATGTGGTACCAGGAAGACCACACACAGTACACACCTCATGTCAAACAATCAACATTTTGAAAAACATTTTCGCAGGTCGTTTAATTTCTCGAAATGGGGATTTTTGTGGCCGCCTACATCAATAAGCCCCAAGCCATACTGCAACTCAAGGACAACATCCGTGCTGTTATTTAAATGTTATCTAAAAGTTATAGAAAAAGTGTTAAAAAAGACACATTATGGCATTGCTGCTAATCGTTACCATTCGATTGATATAATTTTCAAAAATCCAAATTTTATAACATATAGAAATAATATTCTGTCCTATTATAGAAATTATTGATTGATTTGTCCATTACTTTGTGATAGTTCATTTTTTTAAAAAGAAATAAACAATTTTTTACTTTGTTATCTATCACTTTTATTTTTAAACAAAATTTGTGTGACTATTTTTTCGTAAAACGATTTTACATTATCAAACACTACTTTAAAACTATGTTTTATTCCATATTCTGTCTTGTTTCTTTTAAAAATTATAAAAATTGAAAGTGACAGCGTGATGACCCACTGTTATATTAGTCTACAAAGATTATCGAATTATTAATTCCCTTCAATCATGCTTACCTAAATTCCCATTATTTATCAATATATATTGACAAAACAATTTTTCTCAGCATTATCAAAAATGTTTACAAAAATTAACATTACTTTTGGCTTAAGAATGTCTCCAATTCAATGGAAATTAACTTTTAGGAACGAGTAGCCAGAAGAACAAGAATATAAAGAATAGCCAACGAACAAATCAGAGAATGGTAGCTTTTTATATTACTGTAAATGAACTAAAAACGAAGTAACTAAACGCCTAAAGAAAAAGGAAAAGGCCCAGAGGAAGCTGAAAAGAGCCCATTAGGAGATAAATGGGGGGAAGGGACTTGCAAGAAAACTTTTGGAAAGATAAATATGAATGGAGACTGGAAATCGGAAGACAAAGTGTAAATATAATAAAAAATCAATATTGAGTGAGTAGTGGATAGGGGGTTAGTTGAACCAAAAATACTTTTGTTTTTTAATTAAATTATAAAAAATAATTACTTTTCTTTAGATAATATAGTAGTTTGTTATTCGCTTTATCATTTCCGATAGGTAAATTAGTCAACAAATGATTATAATTAAAAAAAAATATATAATTGTATAACCGCGTCAAGTGGTTCAACCGACCTCAGCGCAGAGACAATTGAACCACTAGTTGGAGTTAATTGAACCAAAAGTAATAGAAACAAAACAAACACTTTTAATAAATAATCTATTATTTATTATATCTTAATACTATTATTACACACTTGCAATGAATCCATATTATATTATTTATTTTCTTAAACTTTTATCACAAAATTTATTTATTTTTTATTTCTCTATTCTACATTTTTTTATTTTTCAGTTTCAGTCAGTAAAGTTAAATTTAATTTCTTTGGTTATTTTTTATCATTGTTTCTATCTCTAATTTTTCAGGAGTATCAGTATATATTGCAATTTTGCCACATACACGACCCTTTCTAGTTTTCTTAGCTGGTATAGCTTTTTGTAACGTTATTTGTGATGGAGTATGGATATTTACTTGTGTATGATTAGTTTTGTCAAGTAATATACAGTTGTTATTATCATTTTGAGATGTTAATGGTAATTGAAGAGACTGTTATTCTCATCGTTGATTGGATTGTTACTTAATAACACTACTGGTTGATCAGGTATTTCATTTAAACGGGTTGGTTGAGGCCATGCCAATAACAGTAGCAGATGATTCTTCATCAGAAGAAATATTTGAATTAAGCGGGTTGAAAACCAGGACTTATATTTGATAGTATTACTGATGACATCGTTGCCGTAGTTATTGCTGAAATGTCATTAATAGTCAAACGGACCCCAGGATGATCTCTACTCCAACGATCGGATTCAATATTGAAACGGTGCTTTAATGGACCAAATACAAATCTATCAAGTGGTTGTAGCCTATGAGACGTGTGTGGATGAAACGATAGAAGTGTAATAAAGTTTTCTCAACAATATTTGATAGCTGAAATAGAAATATGAGAGCTTTTGTTGGAAGAACCACCAAAACTCTATTTTTCAGAAGGCTTGGCGTGCTGAACAAAATGCTTTAAATACTATAAAAAATCTTCTTGCATCTATCCCGACTGGTTTGCTGAAGCAACATAGCCAAGAGATTCACCCTTCAAAAAATGGTCTTTAGAATGTTTTCTTCATGAGAAAAATGGTCTTTAAAATGTTTTCATTGAATTGCCAATAGCATTTACAGCTAAACACATCCTAGTTGAGTTAACCCCCTTTGACGCAATAATAGCAAACGGGTTTTTGAGAAGTAGTCAATGCACTTTCGTCTCAATTTAATGTATTTTCTGATGTAAAGTGATAACTCAAATTAACACTTTTTAAATTTCCAAAGAAACTGGTATTGAAATTACTATTGAAATGCATTGCACGTGCTTGTAGCTTCTGGAACTCTAATATATATCTCCGGGTCTATTTTCATAATATCTTTACACCAATTATTATAAATGTTTATTATTATCCCATGATGGGGGATACCTTATAATATTATATTATTAATATTATATTATTACCTGTTTATTATGATCCCATGATGAGGGATACTTTATATTATTTAGCATATATAGCAAATTGATATGCCACCTTTCTTCAATCAATCGTTGTTAATCCATAATATAATTTAGCAGATGATAAGCCATAGTCGACTAATAAACCCGGCATTCAAATTTTCACTTTTCTTAAATATTATAAGGTATCGCCGTAATGTAGTGTAAGAAAGATGAAATAATTTAGTAACACTTCTTATTGTCTCTTTAGAGAATTGCTTTACGTGCCATCTCGTAGATTTCAGTGGATACACCTGATTTTATTACGGTAATTAGTAAATAAAAAATTATTAAAAAATTATAGTAATAAATCAAGTTAAGAATTGTAAAATATAGATATATGAAGACATACAACTGAAATTGTATGATTATATTTAAATATTGAAATATTATTAAACATTTTGTCGACAGCTAAAAAAAAGTTTACATGCTCATAAACATAAAAATTTGAATCAGGGGTTAACATGTCAAAATATAATTCTAAGAGGGCGTTTAATTTTTTTTAATTTTTATCGACTGGTTCAATTACCCCGTGGTTTAATTGTCTCTATTATCAATTCTCTCCTATTATAGGGGCTATAATATTAATTGTATAAGAAATAATCATTTTCTGTACTTAATATAAAATCAATTATTTATAAAAAAAGACATATAAATCCATATAAAGTTTCCAATGAAGCGCTTGGATTTTGGGATATTTTAGATTTTATCTTACATTTAGCCTTAAAGGGTTTAAATTAAGACCAGATTGGGCGCATCGCCAAACTTCTCTAGTTTTAAGCAACTGAGCCTGGAGAAAATTACCATGAAAGCCGAACTTTGTTTAATACTAATTAAAAACTTAGAAACCGGACTGTCACTCTAGGGGCGTTAATCAATCGATGTCTTATTTTTTGTTTTGAAATTCGAAAACTCTCGAAACGTATAGCATGTGAAAAAATAGTTCTTTTCTTAATACGATGCTGTTCCAATTCACTGCCAGGTGTAAATAAAATGTTATTATGATTTGTTGCTGTTTTTCTCAGTTTAATAATAAATCCCATCATAAACTCCAGTAAAATGTAATTGTAGTGAACACACTATTTATCTAAAACCAAAATAAAGGATCTTATTTATTAATACTAGTCTAATATCCTATTAGTACAGCAGGTGTGGCGATTAATAATGCTTCATTTTTTCTTAAAAAAATAGGTTTAATTTGGAAGAAATTGAAAAATGGTTTATTTAAAGTATGCGCCATCGCTAACTACACATTTTACTCATCTCTCTGGCAATTTCTGGATGTACTCTCAGAAAACCGTACATTTTTTGAGGTGACCATCACCCTAATTGTTGAAGTATTTCATGGAATGTGCGTGAGACGTCGATGAAAACTAGTGATAATCAGAACGGGCCAAGGATGGTGTGAACGGTGGTTGTGGCAACAGTTCCCAAGCAAGTACAGAAATGGTGTCTCCGGGCGGTTTCCCTGTATGTGATGCGGCGTTGTTTTCTTTCCAAAGCGATTCGGTCTTGCGGTTGATGTTGATCGTTGTTCTGAGTCAACCCACGATTTTATACGTTTTCTGTCCTCGAAATATAACAATTTTTCATCGTCAGTCACGTCCCCAAACAAAAAAGTATTTCTTCATGCCAAGAAAGCAAAACTTCGCACACCTGTTTTCGCTGTTATTTGTTGTTGAGTTTGTATATCGTCTTCTTCGAACAGTTGAAATTCGTCATCTTCAATTTTATTTCGATTTACTTGGGTGTTCTTGGTCTTTCAAATCGAATTTCTTGGTCTTCAATCGAAACCAATGCCCACAAGCGTTTTGCGTTGGGACATTGTCACTATAAGTTTCCACAAGTATACGACGGCTTTCACTCACGTTTTTCTTTTGATCAAACAAGTAAAGTAATGCGTGCCGCAAATGCTCTTTATTTGACTTGAAACTGTTTTACCACAGGAAATGTTTACCACAGGAAAGAAAAATATGACGCCAACTCAAAATCGTTTAAACATCAATGGCGTAAGTTACTGTCGTGTCAGTAAAATGACATAAAAGATTAGACTGTGAACCGACTCTTGTTTCCAGCCTCACCTCTTAAACATAATAAGAATTATTAACCACCGCACCTTGTACCTCGTTGTCATCTCAATCCAGAAAAAGCTCTTATAATGAGTCTTCTATGTTAGAAATGTATATTCCGAAAACAATAGTAGTCATAGGCTCGCTCACCACTAGTCAAAACTCATCACCCGTAATGACATGTTCCACAAAATCAGGCTTATTTTACAGTTTCTGTTGCACTGTGCCTAAGCCCGAAACAAAACTTGATAGCGCACCGTTGCTCGAAATCGTTGTCAGAAATTTTCAAAACCGAACAGAAAAACCCAATTTACGATAATAATTGTCAGGGACTATGAAGTGACTCTAGGAAGTTCGAACACGTTGTGAAGACGCATCTGATGTCATCCTCTTCAAAGAGAAAGCCACCGATGTTGCCAACGCTACTCCACGAGTCTCATCACTTTATTTATGCACCTCATCAAGTTCTAAGCTACAGGCTATAGTAGATCAATTCTTCCCTTGAAACCTATAGCTTAAAACAGTCAATTCAAGGAGACTTCACTCAAGATCACTTTATTTAGCTTCTCGACCCATGTTTAGCACCATCATCAGGAGATGGTTAGAATAGAATAGAAGATTAGCTTAAAAATGTGGTTAGCTTAGAAGTTTGTTTTGTGCACCATATGGGGTATGTAAATAAAGTAATGATACTGGTGGCTTAAAGTTTGATCTGGTAACATTGTTGGCTTTCCCCTAATAACAGCTGATGTCATTTGGTGATCCGTAGCAATTTTTTTCGTGAACTGGATTCCACTATGTTCTGAAAATGCGTGAAAACAATTTCGACCATTATCAAGTCTTGTGTCGAATTTAGGCACAGTGCGATGGATAGTCGAAAATGGGTCATATTAACCCAACATTCCGAAAACGAAAGTTCCTAACCCGGAATAGCAAACTCACCACGATAAAAAAGCCAGAATCAGCAAATTAAAGATTAAAAGCATGCTGATTTGCTTTTTTGATAGCTAGGGTATCGTTTATAAGAAATATGAGCCTCAAAACCAAATAGTAAACCAGAATTTTTACTGAGAAGTTCATGAAAGACGTCAAAAAAAGGTCATTCATGTGAGAGACACAATATCAAAAATATCTGGGTCTTGTATTATCGGGCCTTGCCCTAAAGTGATTTCAATTATCAAGTATTAGGTACACTGTAGCTTTGCAGTCCCCTTGTTCATTAGACTTGAGCCCTTGTGACTTGGGCTCTGTATTCCCAAACATTGTAAATTCACCTCAAATGACACCATTTTAGGGCATTAGTACTTTAAAAAGGTCGTTACCTAAAAGCTGAAATCGCTTACAGTATCTGAGTTGCATCACTGCTCTAGAGAGTGGCCAAACTATCTCCAGAGCTATGTGGTTTCCCAAGACAACTACTTTAAAGGAGATAATGTAGAATTGTGATTTCAATGTAATTACAAAATCAGTCTCATTACTTTATTTACACATCTCATACTTAACTTTTGATATAGACAAATTCGTTATGTCCATGGATATCGATGAAATTAATTGATCCAAAGGCAATAGAAGCAAATATTAATTATACAAAGAGAAAATTAGAAATAGTTAATATAAAATACGTGTTAAAGAAGATATTGGTTTAATCGACACGTGGGTGATTAAAGTTTAAAATGAAGCATTTAGGTTAGGATTTAATCATGCATTCAGTTTTAAAGGCTATTAATTATTGGCAGATCGCGAACAACGTCGAACTTCGATAGTTTGAAGTAATTTGCGCCAAGTTAACTATTTTGGTCAAACTTTTAATATGTTGCATGCACATTTTAAATCTTGGAGAGTTACTGTAATACAGTTTACTGACTAAGAACCTACGTCAGTTTAATTATTAGTTGATATGATACATAATGTGGGTATAATAAAAAAAAATAATTAAACCTATTGAAGAAGTCAATACGGCAGATGTTGGCACTGATGCCTTGTTTAGTCGTATGTTGATAGGTTGACCATGGGATGAAAACGTGTATTCTCTCTAGCTCTTTACAAATATTACAAAATTTACAATAAATTACAAATAATATCCCAATCCCAAATCTACAGGGACACAATATTAACCTTTAGCAAACGTTATACAGAGTTATCCATTTCGTGGCTCGGAAAATACAGCCCTGTATTTTGACAACTTTCACACTTAAATATCATTCAAAGTGTGATTTGTTTAGTGCCAGGTTTGCCATTTTACAATATGGATCATTTAACCACCGAACAACGGGTTAGATTTGTTAAAAGTTTTTATAAAAATGGTGATTCTGCCATAGCCACGTTTCGCACCTTACGAGCAGAATGTCGTCGCCATTATCTTTCTTCTGAACGCATAAGTTCCAACACAGTCAAGAAATTTGAAAATACTGGTTTTCTTACGAATGTGGTAAGACATATATATCATAGTAATGCTCGCTCGATGAAGAATATCGCTACTGTTTGGGAAAGTGTGGCTCAAGACCCAAATTTATCGATTTTTCGGTGTTCACACCCCGATTGGGTGCTTGAACATTCACCTGATTTTTCGATAAAAATTTTCTTCAGCGACCAGGTTCATTTCTCGCTCGGCGGATACTTAAATAAGCAATATTGCCAGATATGGGCTCTGAAAAGCCACAAGTGATTGTGGGGCGTCCATTGCATCCGCAAAAAGTGACTGGTGCGCGTTATGGTCTGATTGTGTCATTGTACACCCGTACTTCGAAAACGAAAAAGTGACTATTAACGTCAATTCTGAGCGTTATAGCCATATGATAACCGATTATTTTTGACCAGAAATTGAAGAATTCGATCTGAGCCATATATGTTTCAAACAAGCTGGTACCTACCACAAGCCAAACAACAGGAATAATTTTGGGTTTATTGCGCGAGAAATTCCCGGGCCGCGTAATTTTCAGATTTGATGATATCAATTGGCCGCCGAGATCATACGATTTGTGACTGCCAAATGGCTTCAGTTGCTGACGCGGCATTAAACTAAAAAAATATATTCATGCGATTTGACGCCGTTGGATTTTTTGTAGACCTACGAGAAAGAGCGGTTTTTACGTAAACAATTTTCAAAGTCTTGAGCAGTTGAAAACCAACATTTTTCAAGTCATGGCCGAAATACCAGCCTAAATGTGCAGAAAAGTCATCGAAAATCACCTCAAAAGGATTAAGTCGTGCAAGTGGTCATGTGGTGGAGATTTTAATGATGTTGTATTCCACACTTCATGGCAAAGTCCAAGCAATAAAACAAAAAAAAAATCGAAATCTCAATTCTTTGTGTGCTTTTTTAAATTTTACTTTCCGAAGCATAAAATTGATAACCCTGTATAATGTCATAGTGCTAAGAAACGTTGAAAGCTGATGTCTTGTTGATACAAAAACATTAACCACACTAGATTATATTTATATTATTCACTCAGTAAAATTGAAAAGAAGTTTGGTTTAAATGTCTCTTTCACTGAGTTCTTTCACTTGAGTTCCACTAGGACATATAATGTCTATCTAAGTCAAATTATCGTATCTTATATTGTTGCCTTGCTAAATTCTGAAGAAGTCTATATCAGACTGTGGTAAATGTTTTTTAAGCCTCGGATAAACAGGATGAATTTTCCAATAATGTCCATTGTGAGAAATAGAATAATAAACTAGGACATCAAAAATATACACAGAATAGATACTTGACAACATCAAATCTCTAAACGCAAGAGAATCGAAAATTACCATAGAATTTACAGATATATAACAGAGATACCAAGAAGCAAAAAAAAGGTAAAGACAACACTATACTAGATGATTACTTAATGATATACTGTAGTGTGCCAAAGAAACTAAGAATATAGACTTTCCATGTTAGCACAGAAGAAAATATATATCACATCAAAGAATGTAAATATATTTATTTCAGACAGAATTACGTAAAAATTAAACCAAGCAACATAAATCTAAACATTGTATGAATTTACTTTCTGGAAAATAGCCGAAATATAAATATCTCAGAAAACTTCTGCGAAAACCTTCAAAACACGATTAGACCTTCAGAACACGACCTTCATAAACCAGATTAGTACATGAACATTTTGAGTGACTTTAATGCTCGAGTTGGTAACTATATTATATTAGAACCAACAAAATGTGCACAAACCACACATTTTTTTACGTAAAGAATAAATCAAATACCATTTTGAAACACTCGAGGACACAGATATATGATTGAGTAGACAAATTAATGAACATAGAATTACATACCTCTGAAATTTTAGATGTGGAAATTCTTACAGAAATTCTTACTGACGAAATTCAAAATGAATGTACCTTTATATAATAATAAAACAAAAACAGAATATAATATAACGAATTTATGAATATTCAATATATCAAGAGAGAATATTAGAAAGAATTGAAAATAACAAAATAATGAACAATAATTGAGTAGATAAAAGCTGGACAAAAGTAAAGGAAAAAATGAATATAGTAACTATATGAATGTAGTAAACTATATGTTACTATATATTTATATAGTTACTATATGAATATAGTAAAGAAATAAACGAAAAATGTAAATATAGAAAGCATATTGAGAATACATGTTAAATTAGACAAAGTCATGAATATATGACAGTGATGGAATATTAGGGAATGTAGTACACGTACTTGTCAGAAGGATTAAAAATGAGAACAGGAGGCATTTCTCACATTAAATGGAGCACGATTTTTATGACAGCAAAATGAAATATGGTGTTTCATTAAAGGGCACAGAACAGACAATGAAAGAATTAATAGATGTGATGCCAAAAAGATATACAAATAAAACAATTTTCTCGGAGAGAGTTAGACACTCCAGAAATTAGAATCATTGAAAACATAATAAAAATAACAGCGGAAATATAGGAAGCACAGAATAAAAACCTGAAAGACTACTGGCAAAGATGAACAATTGGCACCAAACCTTGCTGTTTAAAGACTGTAATATAACAGAAACGGAAAACTAAAGAAGAATCAACTTATTCAGTGCCATGATGAAACTAACAAGAATGTTATCACAGCAAATAAACCTAAAGTGGCTCAAAACAGTTCATAATAGAGTCTCGAAAACAGTCTAGGTTGTCGATATTTTGACTTAGACATCTAGACCTAATAAAATTTTGTTCACAAAATCAAAACCCTATATGTCTCTAAAAACTGGGACATTGACAAGACACTGTTTTCAAAAGCCAGCTGAAGTTATGCAAAACTAGTCCAAACTAGTGCTTAATACGCATTAGATGTTGGACTACCACCGCTTCAAAACGAATAATACTGAAAAAAGTTTCATATCAACCTAGCAGCTCTAAGAAAAAATGACTTATTAACACAAAACCTTAACAAAGAACCTTTTAGATACAAAATAGAAATTGATGGCATAACTGTAGAACAATCATAGTAACGAAACAGTCATCACTTGTGGATATGTAAAAAAATAAGTTAAGACCAAATACAGAAAGATAATAAAGCGGATGTTAGAATGGAATACACTAGAATGGAAACGAACGCAATAATGATATGCTCATCGACAGAAAGGTTATTGAAAACGACAGAATTCGACTATTAAGAATTACTATAAGCACGTTGCGGGGTTAAATTAGAACTGTCGAAGTTAAAATGATAGAATTACCATCCCCGAATGGTAGAATTACATAAACAGAATGCAGAATACAGCAAATTTAGTATCGCAGCCACGTTAAGTGTACACTTCTTATGTATGCAGAAGAAGTTTAGGGCGTTCACTTAAAATATAGAGTGAAAACAATATATAAGGACATAAAATACTCAAATGGCTGACAAAGTTGCTTAATAGAAAGGAAGAAAAAAATAAATAAAGATGAAAAAAAGAAGAAGAAAAGTTAAATATTACGTGAACATCATCGATTCAAAGGTTGAGTCTTAAACGATTGTCATTTAAACTACTAATAATAATTAAATAAAATTGTGCTTAATAAATTCATGTTCTCATTAATTTTGTAATAAACACATAGCCAATCCCTTATAATTATTGTAAATTCGCAATATTAATCAAGAGTCAAATTATTTTTTAATTAAGATTGTGACTATTGGTTTATTCTTACTGGATATTGATGCCACAGCTAAATATAGCCCTCCAAGTAATTTATCTTTCTTTTTCAGTTGCCTTATTGGCACCCTTGATATTGATATATTAGTCTATTAGATTTCTCGGATTATATCTTCTTTTTATTTGTGCTTGCGCGAATTTCTGTTTTATGCAAATATATGTCGATAACAAATTTATTCATTGACGTGAATAAATTGAACAAAAATGTATTTTTGTGTCAGCTGCAGAACAGGGAACGAGAGTGGAATTAAATTACCTATGTAACAAATTAGTTCAGAATAATATAAAATGCAATGTATCAGTTAAAAAATAATCAGATAAAAATAATAAAAGTTCATCACAATCATTGGTTAATTCAGATTCTACGTTGAATTCAATTTAATCTAATTTAAATTGAATTTACATTGGCTGTAAATGCATCTAATGGGTGCATTTGAATAATGGCAAATGAATCGTCGATTGTCGATTTTTTGCTTAATATATGAACTTGGTTTATTGAAAGTAACTAAAAACACGAAAATAAAGTCACCATAGAGATGCAACTTGGGTGATTGTAAAAGTTGCTAAGTAAAGGGTTGTCCAATATTAGTGTCAAAATTTTAAAATTAGACGCAATGATAATTACAAATGATAATCTGGTAATATGTTTTGAAAATAATGTCGTTAAACATCTCCCTCGGCTTCGTCTGGTGGAATACACCAATGAAATCGGATTAAACCTATGAGGAGTGAAGTACTACGCAAATACTTTTGTCATACTCGAATACAGTGGGCTACGAAACAATTAAGGTGAGCTAATTCAGAAGTAGTTGTATAGAAAACTTACACTGAATGCAACGAGAGATTCAATCGCTTGCTCCTTTATATTGAAGTCACTGGTTATCAAAAAGTACGATAATGTAATATAATTATTTGACAGATAGATTGATTGCGACTAATAAAGATGATTTACAGAAATAAGTCTATACTTACAACACAACAGTAAAGACGCACAATATAAAAATAACATATGAGAAAACTAATGTTATCATCATCAGAAAGATTTAAAAAATAAGCAAACTTAAATTAGAATATCCTTTAGAATAATTAGAATAATTAAATAATCTAAAATCCTATCCTAATCTATATACAAAATTTGAATATCCTAAATTATTCCTTTACTTACTTAGGAATAAAGATCACAAGCCAACGAAATCTTACAAAAGAATTAACAAGACAAACAACAAAAATATTCAAAAGAAGTACCAGCCTTAGAGATAGTATATGGAGAAATAAATATATGACTACATAGGTTGAAATGAAAAATATAAAACAGCTATAAGACCAACAGGGCATTGAAATGGCAGTGTTTCTAGAGCCAAGGCAATGCCACCATTACTTCATTTGTTAACAGGCCTCGTACATAGCCTCAGATTGAATAGATTCAATGTATTGACATACGGTTGGAAATGAGGATTGAAGGTTCACTCACGGGCTGCAGCACGACAGGAACAAGAAGAACAAGAAAAAGAAGAAATAGACTTCGAATTAAAATATTTGCTGGCCGAACAACAGGACTATCACAGTGGAAAATAATAATTCAAATTACTCAAAAAGCAATTGCAGACATGTAATATTATTACTAGAAAGTCATTTGTTTTTGTATAACAAACACATCTCCTTATATGTAATTAAAACAGATGAACACTTTTATAGATCTCTTAAGTCACTAACTATTCGATTCAATATCAGATGAGCTGATAACGAATGTCAATGAATAAAAACGACACTGAATATAGAAAAAAAAACCAAAATATTTTGTGACGCAGGCGATGAAATATAAGGGTTTCATCGCCTGAAAATGAAGGCTACTTATTTATACAAATTACTTATACAAAGATTAGAGCACAGATTTAATACAATAGCAAAAAAGTTTAACAGTTCAAACAAAAAATTAGTTATTAATATGTATATGTTAACTAACGTAGTATATGAAGAAATAAATATACGACCACATAGAGTGAAATGAAAATACATCAAGCAGTTATAAGGCCAATATTAACACAGGGCATTGAAATGAGAGTTGGAATAAAAATAATTAAGCAAAACATGAATAATAAAGAATTGAAAGTATTAAGATCCATCAAAGGCACTGCATTAAGAGATTAAAACAAAAATAAAATATATGGGAACAGTGTGTAACATACGTAAACACATTGACTAAAACAAAAAAAAACGGTCGGTGTATTGTTGATTCAATGATTTCTTGAATCCCCCTCCGAAAAGGTAAAAAAACAGGGAAAATGGGCAGTTAAATAATTTTTTTAATTAGTTATTTTCGGTTCTTTCGGCTTTTTTCGGTTCTTTAGTTTTTAGTCTCTTTGGTAGTCTCACTGATCACTGGCCCCTTCAAGAATCACAGTTGCAGTCCAGAATCCTTATACAGTCGCATGCGGGTACACAAGTCCCAGTAGGGCGATTTGACTTGGACTCTGATAAAGACTTTCTGCCCTTTTGTTTTTTTTTTTTGGTATTAAGTTAAGTAGATTTTCAAGTATCTACGGTTAGGATCGAATTGCAGTCTTGGATTATCTCGTTCACTGCAGCAATGTCTTCTGCTCACGTTTCGACGCCATACGGGTGTTTGATTGTTTACTGAACCACTTGATTCGAATTTGTCCACCAAACGACGAACTCGATTCAACAGGACGATTGTGTGCAAAATCACGTAGCGCACAGAATGTAGTGTGAACCGAGCATTCATTTTGATAATAAAATTTATCAATTTACACGCGTTACACAACTTTCCATTATGATTTGCCCAACATTAGTTACTATATGCTCCAAATTTGACTACGATCACTTTTTTTCTGTTGAATGCTATATGTCCAAACTGGCTTACAAAGTACGACTTTGTAAGGTAATCGTTTATTATTGAGTTAAATAACTCAATACATCTTTCTTAATTTTAATCCAAGCTGTTTTCGTTTTAAAAAGACATGCTTGCGCCAAGCTAATCTTCGGTGAAAATATATGCCAAAGTATTTTGTTTCTTCTACTTGGGGTAATTGACAAATGTTAAGCGTAAGTATATTTTTTCAGCGTAAACGTGACGTGTACGAATTTTGCTTCATTTGATTTTTCTCTCTACTGTTCAAACCAGTCTTCATTTTTATATAAAATAAATGCAGATATATTGACGCTAGTACTGGGTTGTTGGGAGGATATGATCAGAGCATTGTCTGCAAATGCGGCAACTGCTGTTAGTCTGGTTGTAGGCAAATCAGATGTATATATGAGATAAAGCACAGGACTGAGTACACTATCCGGTTGTACGAGGGTTTACCAATAAGTACCCGTGTTTGATAAAAGATGGCGTTGACGAGTGAAATTGACATTACCATCGTGTACTGCAGATTGTTAAACGACTTCATGCTGAATTTCAGATAAATTCATAGTTTAGTTTTTTTTACAGTCAGTTGTATCATTCGTGTTTTGTATTTCTCGATAAAATGGAAAAAGAATAATATCGATCCGTAATTCGTTTTTTATTTTAAGATGGAAAAACATGCGAAGAAATAAAAGTCATGTTGGATGCTATCTATGGGGACCTTTCACCATTTTTGAGTTTAAGCGTTGTCGTACAACTGTTTTCGATGAAGAACGGCCAGCACGTCCGTCAGACGTGGTTACCGAGGAAATTGTCGAAAAAGGTCCATGACATGATTCTCGCTGATCGACGAACGAAAGTGCGCGAAGTAGCTGAGGCCGTAGGAACAGCAATCGAGATTTTAAGTGATAAGATAGGTGTGAGGAAAGTATCGGCCCGATGAGTGCCCAGATTGCTCACAGTGTACAACAAGCGGGTACGACTAACAATGCAAAAGCAGTGTTTCCGGAGCGAAATCCGGTGGACTTTTTACGTCGAGTCGTCAGCTTCGATGAAACCTGGATACATTATTATACGCCAGAGACCAAGAGACAGTCAAAACAATGGATTTTCCTGGATGAAACTGCTTCGAAGGAGGCAAAAACGGTTCCATCAGCCGGAAAGGTTTTAACCACGATTTTTTGGAATTCAAAAGAAATAATCCTCATGTATGCCCCAGGACAGTACTACAGTGAGTTGTGGGACAGATTCGATAAGAAATTGAAGGAGACACGGCTCCATTTGGCTAAGAAAAAAGTGGTTTCCCATTATGATAACGCACCGGCACATTCATCTTTAATTGTCGCAGCCAAATTGCACGAACTGCGCTACGCATTGCTTCCGCACCCACCTTATTCGGGTGGCATGGACCAAACCCAACTTAAAAGCATGACTCGCAGGAAAAAAATACAGCTGAAGTAAAGAGATTATCGCCGAGACAGAAGCGTATTTTGGAGTGTTTGAAAAATAGTATTTTTTAGATGGCTTAAAAAAGTTGGAGAAACGCTTGGAAAAAATGTATGGACCTCAAAGGAGACTACGTTGGAAAATAAAAATTAAATTTGTGAAAAAAATTATGTCTATTTCAAACACGGGTACTTATTGATCAACTCTCGGGCTCCTGCGTTGATTATAAATAATTCAGTGTACTAATTTTGCTGTTTTTCTAAAATATGCCTTACCTAAAAAGCTATATGATAGCTTCTGCCATCAAATTTTCTGTTAATTTGTCTGACAAGTCAAAAATGATAATGTGGACTTGTCCTGTAGCTCCACGCTGATAGTAAAAGCCAAACCAGTGTTTAGGATTAATTTTCTACTGGTTTGAATTTTGTGAGGAATACTTTCTGAAATAATTTAGACAATATTGGAAATAGGCTTACTGGTCTGTAGGATTTGATCTGTTTAAAATGTTTGTCTAGCTTAGGAATCATTTCAGTTTGCGCTACTTTTCATAATTTTGGAAAAAAATTCTAATAATGGCATTAAATGGGGGTTATGGCCCTCAAATATTTATTTGTCGCTCCATGTAAGACTTTGTTTGCAATTAAGTCAAATCTAGGCGGCTTCTTAAAGCCTGTCATTTTTATAATTTTTTGGACGTCATTAATTTTGACCATGAGTTTCACTGACCAGTCGGATTTAGCCTGTTCCAGCTGTTTGCCTGGCTTAGCAATTATCAGAATTTGGGCTACTTTCCATAATTTGGGTTATGGGCGTCAAACATTTATATGACGCTTCTTGTAAGATTTTCTTGGTAAGTCAAATCCAGCCGCCTTGTTGTAGGAAGATTAATTTAATTAGAAGTATTAAAGAATTCTTTGATTTTGTTGAAAAATATTTACCAAATGTTTGCCAACCACATTGTAAGCGAGACTTTTTATTTATGCAAATTAACTAACGGAGACAAATATATTTCAAACTGATTGAATGTGTTGGCTAATAATATATGTCCAACCTCATGTAGACGTTATTTACAAATTAGCGACCCATCTCAATAAACGCTTCTGTTTGAGACAGGTCATTAACTATATGCGTTCTAGACTGTCATAAAAAGTTATCTAAGACGTGTATAATTAACATACATAATTTAAACATATAACATGAACATTATTTAGTTTTCTATGTAGCATAAATTAATTTATTTCAAATTGTTATTGTATAAAATGCATTGTCATATAGAGTTCTCTCTCTATAAGTTGTAAGTAAGTTAAGTCTCTTATCAATACCTCTAATTTAACATAAACGAAATATTTATTTAAATGCTTTTTGTACTAAGATAAAAATAAGTTTTTGGTTTAGATAATAGAAAAATATGTTAGTTAGATACAATGGTACTTTTTGAGAGCATATCCGGGACCTGGGATCGGGACGAACAATGGTTCACGTGGTCTAGGTCTAGGTTGTATAGCTGTGAACGTCCGCTGTACGGTGGCGAGCGCTATATCAAGCTCTACGAGCTTACTATGCCACTTTTTGATCATATATATATATATATATATATATATATATATATATATATATATATATATATATATATATATATATATATATATATATATATATATATATATATATGCATTTTGTCAGTTGCTTGACTGGGGACAAGCCCAAACCATCACTCTCAAGTGGTACTCTCCAGAGTACTTCAGCAAAGATTATTATTCTTAGTTATCTTTGCTCGTACCATCTGGTGGTACTCCTACTTCCAAGATTAAAATGGTTAAGGACAATACAATCGCAAAATATTGTTTTATCGTTTGACAGGATGTAAACAATTTCACTCGTGAATCCAGATGGACTTTTCCATATCAATTTTCTGCAGATTATTTTGCTTATAAAACGAATTCATAATATAGAGTTCTTATCGTTTAGTAAAGTCAACCAGTCTCTGACCTCTAGTGTCTTGCTCAGCACTTCCATATGATCTTGTTGGATTTTCACCCATCAGGATTTTGTACCTACATTTCTCCTTGCCTAGAACTTAGGTCACATCGGCATAAAATTATTCAATTTCCTCATCTCTATAGCTTATAGTTGATGTAGTACAAGGTTGCACTATTTGAAGCTTAAACTTTTTATTCAGCTGAATGACACATTGGGCCAGTTGGTCAGATATACTTTCAAATTTTACTACACTCTCTATCACCTTTCGATTGGTGAGGAATCCAATTCCCCCACATCGTCCATTCTCCGTACCCCGACAGTAGAATGTGCGACCAGTTGATTCTAGTTTGATTAACTCTTCTCCCTTTCTTCGTGTTTCATATAGCCCAATAATATTCCAATGCATGTCGTCAAGGTCGATCAACAGTTCTTGTAGTCGGACATCCATTTTCATTATTCGTATATTAAACGTAGCAATGTCAAAAGTCCAATGGCAACCTGATCTAACACCCACCATTGCCTTGGGGCAGTCTTCCCGCTACCGTAGGTAGTTGCTCCTTCTGGGAAATGTGGACCGTGTTTGAAGTTGAACCACCATGATGAAATGCCATGTTAAAAGCATGGACCGTAATCTGCCACGCTGGTCCAATGCGGGTTGGCAGATTTTGGATCATATTAGTCTGAGGCCTCTGAGCTCATTAAAATTTGTTGACATATTTTGTGATCATATTGCAAATCTTTTGCCTCGTGATTTCATTGCCAAAGAACAATCTGGCTTTATGGAATTCTCAAAAGAAATGTTCTAAGATAATGAGTTCTTAATAATTTGTAACTTTGCTGAAAATTACGCATTTAGAATTCAAAACGCTGCTCCGGGATTTCATTGGAACAATAATCAAGCAACGATTTTTCCAGTTATAAATTATTTCAAGGAGAACAGCGAACCTACTCACCGGAATTTAGACATTATATCTGACGACAATAATCATGATTGAGTCGTTGTGCATGTATATCTTAAAATTATTACCGATTTCATAAAATAATTAATTTTCAATAATATTTTTTTTACTTTTCTGAGGTGCTCCGCAGCAGTTTAAACATTTTAAAAACATTGTTAACATATATTAACAGGAAAAAAAATTAAGATTGAAGCTGAATGCCATTATTTCGCAACAGCCCAGGGTAAACGACTATGTGATGGCATTGGAGGAACGGTAAACAGAATTGCAGCGAGAGCAAGCCTTTAACGACCAATCAAGAAGCAAATAACAACAGTTCAATATATACAGTTATATATAACTTTATAAGTTATATATATATATATATATATATATATATATATATATATATATATATATATATATATATATATAGGTATATATATATATATATATATATATATATATATATATATATATATATATATATATATATATATGGAAAGATGCTCTAATCCATCCACTACATAAGAAAGGAGATAGAACGGATGTAAACAACTATACAGGAATATCTCTTCTCCCAGTTTGTTACAAGATTCTATCTCAATGTCTACTACACAGAGCACAGGGATAGTTAGAACCGAACATTGGTGAATATCAAGCAGGTTTTCGACCGGGCAAATCCTGCCCTGAACAGATCCTGAATCTAAAGTTAATTCTAAGACATCAAAAACTGTACAATAAAAATCTCGTTTGTACATTTGTGGATTTCAAAAAAGCATATGATTCTATTGACCGTGAATCTTTATTCCGAATCTTGAAAGAACAAGGACTAGATCTGAAAACGCTGGCAATTATTAAAGCAACGTTAACTAACACGAGGTCAAAAGTTAAATTCATGGGTGACATCTCAGAGCCCTTCGAAATTTAAACTGGTGTGAGGCAAGGGGATGGACTCTCGCCACTCTTATTTAACTGTGTTCTAGAAAAAGTAATACAGGAGTGGCGTGAAAAAAAGTCGGCACTGAATATTGACCAGCCCATTACACTGAGGAGAACCAACATCAAAATTGATTGTCTGGCATTTGCTGATAATCTAGCAATTTTAGCTCAAGATGTATTAACGGCTCAAAAACAGATTGAAATCCTAAAAGAAACAGCAGAAAAGGTAGGACTCCAAATTTCCTTTGAAAAGACACAATACATGACCTGCAACAGACTAAGAATACCATTTCTAAAAACAAAATATGGTAACATCAGACGAGTCTCTCAATTCAAATATTTGGGTGAAATAATCATGGAAAATGGGTTGGAAAAAGCGGCCAATAAGGATAGATGTCAAAAAATGGAAACGGCATTGAGACTTACACAAAATATTTACAACAAAAAATGCCTATCTAAAAACACAAAACTGAGACATTACAACACGGTTATTAAGCCAGAATGTCTAGATGCTGCAGAAACGCTCATTTTGAATAGAAAGAGGGACATCGAGGACATTGAAAAGAAGGAAAGAAAAATCCTAGGCCCCAAACAAATAAATAGCACAACATACCGACTTCGAGAAAACCAACAAATCAAACAATACACAGATATACATAGCGATATGAGAAAAAGAAGACTTAAGTTTTACGGACACATCAAACGGATGAATCCGAGTAGGCTAACTAGACAAATAGTCGAATTTTATGAAAATAGGAGTAGAGCTAAAGTAGATATAATTAAATGGATTGCGGCAATTAAAGTGGACCTAAGATCAGCAAATATTACACAAAGTGAAATTCAGGATAGAGGCTGTTTCAGACACAAGGTTAACGTTTTGAAAGTTGGCCAGAGAGAAAAATGTAGGAAGACTGGAACAACTTGCTCTGACGAAAGGAAAAGAACTCATAGCGAAAGAATGAAATTAGTATGGGCTCAAAGGAAGGCTAACAACAACAAACGCCGCTAATTGTACTTCGCGTGGTCCACCTGGGCCCATACGTGAATAATAATAAATAAATATGCTTTCGGTCTTCTTCGCGGACGTTTGCGATCAAGCGGTATCCACTCCAGGATTGCCTTGGTCCATCTGTCGTCCCATCGCCTCGCTATATGGCCTGCCCATCTCCATTTCAACTGTTTTACTCTTCCAATGATGTCACAGACTTTTGTTTGTTCCCTGATCCATGCGCAGGACTTTCTGTCTCGTCTTGTAATGCCAAGCATACATCTTTCCATTCCCCTCTGTGCCACCCGAACTTTTTTAAATTGATTGCGATGTGAGTGTCCAGGTTTCACTTCCGTATGTCATAACGGGTAGAACGCACTGATCGAATACTTTTCTTTTCAGGCAAAGTGGGAGTCTGCTCTTAAACACTATGTTGAGCCTACCAAATGCCTGCCAGCCACATTTAACACTCCGTTCCACCTCCCGGGCGGTATTCCCCTCCATGGAAATCCTCTGCCCAAGATATATAAAGCTGTCCACAATCTCTAAATCCCTTCCTAGAACTGAAATTCTTCTGTCCTGAGCGAAGTTATTGAACATAACCTGACTCTTTTTCAGGTTTATTTTCAATCCAAATGGTTCGCCAGCCCTTTGCAGTTCTTGTATGCGTCTTTGCAGCTCCTCTGAGTCTTGTGAAATGAGAATAATCTGCAAATCTAAGATGGTTTAAGTTTGCACCATTGATCTTTACCCCATCCTGTTCCCAATCCAGTTTACGGAATACTTCTTCAAGGCCAGCCGAGAAAAGAATAGGCAATATTGCGTCACCGATATTGCGTCAGGCGATAGTGCATATATATATATATATATATATATATATATATATATATATATATATATATATATATATAAATATATATATATATATATATATATATATATATATATATATATATATATATATATATATATATATATAATATATTTTCAATATTTTAATGCTCATTTCTCAACAATCCCCAATATATGTCGGAATCCAGAAAACCAAAATTTAGCTTTCATATAAATCATAAAAGGACATCAAATCCCAGTTAGAAAAAAAATATACTATCCATTTTTTTTTCTAAAAACAAATAAGTAACAGCAGAAATTTAACGAAAAACATTATCATTATGAAATTGTAAGAAATAAAGACTGGCGAAATACACAAAGGGTAATAAACACAAACGAAATACACAGGCAATAAACAAAGTGTAATCACCACCATACATATTTGAATCAGAATGAAATATATTAAATGAATAGCATACATTGAAAACAAAAATGTAATATAATTTTTGTTTGTTTATCTTTAGATTTCTGTGTGATTTTCATAAAATAAATAAGCATGTTGTTTTTCTAAAATTGTTGGTTATATTTAAAAAGCAAATCCCGAAGTACCTACTGGGACACCATCTATAATTACCAATCTACAAATATCTTATATTGCAGAAAACATTGTAATTATTATATTTAAAACACAAAGGGAAGCTGCTATCCGCCTCGCGTCAAACAACAGTTCTCGATAACTAAAGTTAAGTGACGTCGATCGCGGCCTTGTTCTGGTTGGGTGACCAGATCAAACCAAGCAATGGGCCAACTCGGCCTATAAAGATAAACATTTATTTATATAAATCACAAATAGCTATCAAAAATAAGCAAAGGTAGATGTTAAAAACTGTCTCTTGAAATATCCTGGGTTTGGTAATTATAGAGTAGAGTGGGAAAAAATGACGCACTTAAGGGTTAAATGATTATAAAAGCCATAAACCAAAAAAAAAAAAAACATTTTAATATATAAAGACCTCAAACATTACATCCAACTACTACGCAAAACAACACATTTTCGTGTCAAATAAGAAAAAGGTATCTATTAGTAATAAAAATATAATGACATACAAAACATGACTTTTATCCTATATAAAAGGAAAAAGTCCGATTAATGTGGGGTAAATATCCGCACACGCTTTATGCACAAATCGCATCGCCACCACTTTTTGCAGACCTTACATTGAATCCATTATTCAATGGGAGGGTTTTCATAGGGTTCTTGGCATCCTGGACATATATCATCAGATAGTTTCTCCTTTACCTTAACCTTCTTTTTTGATTCATTCGTCGCATCCTCTGCAATTTTTCTTTTTATTTTGGCACGCCTTGACTTTCTCAACTTCTTTTCAGCAAGACCTTCTAGTTTTACTTAATTAGGAGTGCTAGAAAATATTAGCGATTTCTTTGCTTCTCTTCTTCTTTTTTGTTCATCTTTTCATTTTGGAAGTGAAATTATATACTTAGGTAACACTAATATTTTTTGTGCATGTTGCAGAGCTAATACAGGCTCCAATTTCCCTGGTGTTAACGGTGTTTGCTTGACCGCGATGTTTCTTGTTAAAGCCGTATTCTTCTGATATTATCGCTAGGTGAACAGAATAGCTGCTATTTATTTAGGGATTGACTTCCTTTGCATTCTTATCTGTGACCTTTAACGAGAGAAAATCCTCTTCTAAGAACACATGTTTATTTATTGGATGTATTCCACAATCTTCAAAGCCTTTTACTCTCCTATCCAAAGTTGAGCAACGTTCATAAGCTTTACCTAATAATTTGGCAACCTGAAAGTGAGTAATATTCTACCGGCATTTGTTGTCAACCATTTATCGTATTCGTCTGCATAAAATATGTTTAATGCCTTAAAATAACAGCGATCCAAAGGCTACATTCTATGACTGCTATGGGGTGGTGTCATCAATAGATGAATAAAGTTGTCTCTGCAATAATCTACAGCTTGTACACTCTTGTGGGAAGAATGGTTGTCGAGTATGAGAAAAACAGCATGTTCTTTATCTGGTCTAACCTTGGAGAGAAAATATTTAAGCCACTCTATAAATAAGTTGCTATTTATGTATCCAGAGTGCGAATACATTGCTATAGATTCTCGAGGAGCCCCATCCATCAGCTCGTTTTTCATTCTCTTTCGAGGAAATATTATCGCGGGAGGAACAAAATTAGCCGCCGCACTCATAGCGCAAACAATAGTCACTAATTCCCCACGCTCAGCTGAAAATATTTTTCCCACAAATTTCTTGCCTTTCGTGCTAATAATTTTTGGTATTTTATTAGGAACGATTGAAATACCACTCTTGTCCATATTGTAGATAGCACTTGGTGGAAAATTAAATTTTTTGAAAAATTCTGATAGATTTTCAAAAAAACAAATTAACTTTAAATTCATTAATCCTCATCATTCTTGCTAAATTAGTGGCCTGAGAGCCCGCATGACATGTTGTGTTTTTTAATAAAACCATTTGCCCAATCTTTGCCAGCTAGCTTTGAGTTTGGATTATATGGGTTTTTTTATGTTGTATAAAACTGCTTACTCATACGCGATTTTTCTTAAAGTTTTAAACGTGATACCATAAAACCGGTTATCCATATTTTGGCAGTGTTCTGCAAGTTCACGTTCAATTTCTTCTGAGAAAACACTTCGATATCTTCCCAAACTATCAACACCACCACCCGATTTTAATCTCTTTCGAAAAGTAGATTCATCTATTCCAAGCTCTTTTGCGACGGTTCTTTTGGAAATACCTTCATTTATTCTTTGTTCAGCTATTTGTAACATTTCTTCCGTACATGTTTTCCTTTTTGTGTTTCTTTTATAGCCTAAAACAAATAAACCTTATAAGAACAATTACAAATGGCTCTGATGAGATAAAAGTCCGTTTGCGGACTACAACCCCACCGTGAACATCGGACTTTTGTCCCACATGTCGCGGAAACTAAAAAATAGTTTCGATTGTCACAAGAAGCCATACGGTACGTACTATCATATGTATTGCAGATTCTTAAAGCATTACCTAAAAGATGGCCATATTTTGTTTTAGAATTAGAACTCTTTATTTCATGAAATATCTTAAATATTAAGATGAGAAAATAAGATTATGTTTATCCAAAATACAACTTATCTCATATTTTTCATAAATCTTATTTCAATACCGTTTAAATTTCTTAGAGGCTTAAACACATGGAAAACTAATAAAGATTAGTGTACACGTTGCCAAACTTTGCTGTTCTTGGATAAAATTCATAGATAGGACTTTTGTCCCATACGGACTTTTACCCCACTCTACCTTTGAGAAAAACATTGTTATACTTTTTTCAATTAATCGTATTTTACAATGCGTGATTTGGTATTATCCAATGTGTGATTAGTATTTTTCAATATCTGATTATATAACATGCGAAAATGAACAAAGCAAAGAAGCTGTAATAATTCAATCCGCCACGAAGAAAAAATTATATATAATTTTTGGTATGAAAATATTACTCAGTGAAACTTTTACCAAAAGATCAAATTACTTCCTAGCAAAACTAACATCTAAAGATTACTCAACAGTTAATTTGGTATTTCGTAAAAGGTTCCTTGAATTATGGTGCACTTAATTTGATAGTAATCGGATAGTATGTTATGGGTTAAACAAGAACTATAACTTTTATTTCTCAAATAAAAATAAGAGTAATTGAGCTAAACTCAAAATCATAAATAATTAATAATAATATCTCTCTAATATAGAGATATAGAAATGTTCCAAAAAATGTCGATCCTTTTTCCAGAATGTTCCGACTCTATTTCGGCTATAGCGACTACAATGTTAGCTTTGACTTCATTGAATATCGTTGAATTATTGGCATTGACTCTAGTTTTGCAATAACCGAAATGCAAATGCGTGAAAGTTTCAGATCCCCTGACCTTAATGGACATCACAATATATCCGAGGTGTGGCTGTTAGGCCCCTTTCACACAATCTACTCCACGCCACACCAAGTACACAGGAGTAGATGGGGGTTTACACACCTATCCACGCCACGCCACGCCACACAATTATACTCAGTCACAAGGGTTCCACTCGAGATCAACAGCAGACGGGCGCCACATGCACGCAACTCCCATCCACGCCACACCGCCTCTTGTCAACAGTAGGCCTGAAAGAACCAATAGGCTCCTTCATACTCTGCCACGCCCATCCACAATACACACGTGGTTAATCTTATCAGTTTTCAGTGCTTATTTGACCCCAAGTTTGTTCTTTGTTTTTTTTTTAGTTTTGATTACTTTTTTTGTAATTTTGATTGTATTTTTTGTAATTTTGATTACATGGGGTTTTTTGATACTGAAAAGTTAATAGACGAAGTAAAGAAAAATGAATGTTTTTAGAACGTATACCTCGGTGATTATTCAAATAAACAAAAAAAAACAGTTTGCTTGGTCTGAAGTTGCAAATGCATTGTTTTCTGAGTATGCAGAAATGACTCAATGTTACTATCAGCATCTGCTGGGGAGTAATAGACTTTCTCAAGACAGTGTCTTGTCTGCGCAAACTTTCTTCTAAAACTGCAGGCAGTTATTGAAATGATTCCACCCTCATACGAAAGAATGTGAAAAACTTCATGGGATTATCAAGGAGCTCCTCAAAATAGCCAAAAGCGCCGCTTTTTGTCGGGTCAAAATATATGGGTGTACGCAAAATTCTCTTTTTTTTCCTGCGCCTTCTTAACCTTCGAAGGATAATTAAACTCATGCCAGCCAAGTCTTCAGTCGAATAGTCCATGACGATGGCAAAAACAGACTGAACAAAAAAGTCTCGCTTTTCAAGTGGATAAGGCGTTCACGGTACGTTGATAAGTGTGAAATGACGAGTGGTGTGGTGTGGTGTGGCGTGGCGTGGACAAGTGTGAAAGGGACCGATATGTTGACGACATGTGGTGTGGAGTGACGTGGTGTGGAGTGGATAGTGTGAAAAGGGCCTTAAGTGAAGAGATTGACGCTGCTACAGAAGAAATACGCATGCGTCAAACGCCAGCGACCAACAGCTGTTTAGCGTGAAGCCTTCTCTTTCAAATGCAGTACCTCTTGCTTCTGTAAACAAATTTGTATAGCCGTAGCTTTCGTTCGTATTAGAGTTATTTTTTTTTGTTTCGCCGGAAAATGTTAAGTGTAACAATAGAGCAACGACTTGTGAAATTTCAATCGAAATTTAGAAAAATCGCTACTGGAACTTATAATTTATTGAAATAAGTGTATGACAATGAATGTTTATCACGTGCACGTGATTTTGAGTGGTTTAAGCGTTTTCAAGATGGCCGAAAACACGGACGATGATCCAGATGATCCTTCCACATTGAAAACGAACGACAATATCGAAAAAATCGATAATCTGGTTCGATCTGACCGTCGCTTAGGTACTTGTGCGATTGTTGAAACTATAGGAAATGACAACAAGATTTCTTCAATAGTTTGAACAACAAGAAGCTCGCAAAAATATTTGTACTGATACTTTCAATGCCATTGAAAATAACCCAAACTTATTGGAAATGATAATAACATGTGACAAATCGTGGTTTTTTACTTATGATACTGAAATGAAGCGCCAATCCATGTACTGGCAGAGCCCAAATTCACCGAGAGCCAAAAAAGCTCGAATGAGGAAATCAAAATTCAAAGCAATGATGATTGTTTTTTTTTCGATATTCATGGGATTGTGTACCTTCACTGTGTTTCTGAAGGTCAAACTATTAATCAACATTACTACCTTTATGTTCTTGTTGAACTTCGTGAAAGAATAACGAAAAAATGATCCGAGTTGTGGAAGGACAAGTTATGGGCTCTCCACCAAGACAATGCGCCAGCGCCAAGAACAGCATCCCAGTGTTAGACCATCAGCCTTATTCGTCGGATCTTGCACCATGCGACTTCTATCTGATTCTTAAGGTAAAATCTGCATTAAAAGGAACAAGATTTGAGTCTGTTGAAGCTGTGAAAGACAAAGCGGTACGCGTTCTGAAGGACCTAACAGAAGAAGACTTCCAGCACTGTTTTGAACAATGGAAGATTTGCGTGGAGCGTTGAACGGATAGAGGAGGGGTGAGCCTTGAAGGTCATAATAAGTAAATAAGAATGAAATCAAAATAAAATGTTTTACAGCACCGGTCTCGTTATTTAATAGTCACACCTTATCACATTATCAATATACTTCACAATATATCTAATTCTTGTTAAAATTGGAGCTTGGTTATATACATAACCTCCATCTCAAGTCAGAGAAAGCATGCATCTTATAAATTATCCCACTAGATGAAATTGAAGTTTCACTATCGTTTTCAAAATATTACCATTACCATCAATAGTGCTTTTTGTTCATAATTTCGAATGAAACATTGGCTAGTTCATTCAAAATAGACTCTGACTTCCAAATAACTCAGTTTTTCTTATTAATAAGTCCGTAAAAAATGATACTGGGCCTCATTTCTTAAGCTCATGCCAGTTGGCATCAGCATCGAGGTTTTCTTGTACACACAGAGGCTTTGGTTCTTAAGGCAATTGAATCGTAAAAACGTGTAGGACCTAGGTCGATCGTTCCAATCCGAAGTGGTGTAGCGATCAAAACTGATGTTAATGGAGCACCTACTGTACAACTATGTTTTATTCGAAACTAGTGTTGAGAACGCGTTTTGGATGCTTGTTGTTTTGTGATGAACCGACATTATTGCGAATAATGTTCTCATTAGACACTTATTATGCAGAAAAATGTTTTGTGAATCGTATTATTCATTAAATGTGAAATTTCGCAGTTAAAGTTAACGATTTGTTGTGTACGTTCTATGATTATGTTGAATTTAATAAATGACAGCTATCCAGTTTAATGCCCAAAGGGTTTGAGATAAGATAAATAGAGCGCAATTCATATCCTGTTGAACTTGTTTATATTGTATTCAGGCAAGGTTGTAGTAAAATAGATCACGACGAGTGACGTCGGTTAGTCGTATTCTAAGATAAATGAGACACACAAGTTTTAATTTATTTTTGCACTACAGTTTTTTGTAAAATTAGGTGTTGTCAAGTTTTGAGAATTGTGTTTGATGGAAAGTATCATTAATTATACTTCTGATAATTTTAGCCCAAGTATACGAAAGTCATACAAAGCTATATCAAGAAAATACAAGACACGAACAATAAAACCGGATATTTTTTTATAATAACGAATAAGAAGGAAGTGAAAACGACAATTAAGCATTTTGCATCTTTGAATAATTTTTGTTCATTATGGAAATGACATTAAAAAAATTCGATATAGATGAATAGTAATTCATCAATGTGTCTATTTATATATAATCATTTCAGAAGCATCGAAACTATATGGACAGCATAAATTCTGTAGTTACAATTTGTAACGATAAAATTGTATAAGACAACATACAAAACAACACAGAACATGAGTACTAACAAGTTTTAGACCAGAAGTTGATTCATCTGAAACCTCCCATCATAATTACTTTCGGACCTTGCACTCTGGAACGAGGTCTGTTCAAGGATCTCATCTCTCATTCCACTGTGTATTCTGGGGAGAGTTCCTCCTTTGGTATAAACCAATGTGGTAAATGAGTGTTTCTATATTGCCATGGTTCTGATCTAAATCTAGTTTGGTGCGGTCTATTGACAAGGTTATCTGTTGTCTGTAGGAAATTCTTTCTCGAGTTGAGTCGATGACCAGCAAATTCAAGGACAGATATGAGATGGATCGTAATTCAATGTACGTTTTAACACATGTACATATATCATTCGGGGTTGGTCTCAGACAGCCCGTGATGATACGACAGGATTTGTTGAGTGGTATATTCACTTGTATGGCGTGGATAAATGTATACCATACAGAGCATACATATTCCATAGCTTTATCCCAAAGTCAAAGATGTATTTCTTACTTTCCTGGGTTCTGCATCCAACATAATACCTGCTAGTTTTCGTACGATGTTGTTTCTAGGTTAACATTCTAGCCACTTTGTGCTTGGTGTTCATGCAGTGTTTCCTGTAGGTAAGAGCTCTATCTAGGAGCCAAATCACGGGCATGTCCTCCCATGCATGAAATCATTAACAGAAACCGTAAATAGAAATCGCTGGATGATATCGGGTGGAGCTAGTATCACGTTACCATTTTAATTATTTATTATTTTTAAAAGTGGAATGACAATATTTTTTTGGAATTTGTTTATGTCGCTTTATATTTCGTTCTAATGGTTGAAAATTCTGCCAATCATAAGTGTTATTAATAGTAACTCAACTTTTTACCCTTTTTAATACATTTTCCATAACTTTTGTTAATATATTTCGTGTTAGTACAGAGATTTCAACACGAATGATTTTCTTGAGTTTCTGTACGGTACACAGAGGTCATTTTCAATAATCTAGGTGGTAATAAATCAGACATATAAAATATTATTTTTTTAATGATGATTCAGTCTGCTGTTCACCTATAAGACGGGAAATATACTCAATACAGAAACTCATTATAACCTCGATATATTTTATACAGAGTGATCATATGAAAGGATATTCTTTTATGCAGTTTTATGAGTTCGAAATAAATAGTATGCTGTTCGATTAGATTTAATTCTATCAGTAGTAAGAACAAATAAGAAAAAACTCAAAATCAACGTTGAAACATCATCATCATTATCATCATCATCTGCAACATCATCCTCATCGTTCATCATCATCTGATAATGCATTAGCTGGTAAATGAGGCTCTTGGAATAATTTATGGACTTTTTCCATCAATGGTTCATTATTTGGACAAGCACCTACACATTCAGATTATGATAATATATAGGATCAGAAGATATCAACAGCCTCAGAATACACCGCTCATGGTTTTCTCCCGCGAAAACTTTCTAGAGGGAGATTCTCGATATTTTCGGAAATCTTTGTTGGAGGATTCAAGAAAACATGCCTATAGGAAGAGGTACTGCCTTTATACTTGCAGGTGTATAAATTCTATGAAGACTTGAAGGCGTGTAGTACTATGGATCAGGTCAAAAAACAGTGTCGCTATGGCTCTGCAATTTTCGAAAATAAGATTTATTGGTCTACAGCACCTGGTAGAAGATGGTTGAGAATTTTGCCAGAGTATGTTTCCCTTGTGTGCTGTCATCTGCGCTGGAACCAGACAAACGAAAACAAAACATAAATTGTTACATACTTATATATGGCGTGTCCTGCACTACCATAACATCCCGTTTATAAATAAGAGCGTCTGTGAGACCTGTCAAATAATTATTAAAAATATCTTCTTGTGATTCCACAATATAGCTGTATGACTCAAAATAGTTGCTTAGCTGTATGATTGACAAGTACCTGTACAATGTAGTCTTCACCTGAATAGCATTTCTTTTTAGCACATAATATTATATTGTAATTGGAATAAATGTTAGCCTTTCGGTGTTTCGCCTCTCATTGCATTCAAATATAGGATTTTTTGTAAATCTTCCATCAATAAAAAGAGTAATAGCTTCTTCGGGAGAGTATTTAAGAGGTTTTGCAGTTGAAGTGTAAATTATCCTTCTGACCTTGATGGTCCCCTCTGGTAAGTGTTGTGAGATTTATTTAAGTACTCTAGATGCAGTTCTACAGCCACAGGACTCCAAGCTTTTTCGAGCCACAATTTTGCGCAGATCCACAAAGATTTTTTGTTGATCTGCGCAAAATTGCATGTATTTATCCTGCCAGTTATGATGTGGAGATTTTCAAATATTTTCGGGAGCGATTAAAACTTTTCCACATTTTGGCAAGAGAACTATTAAAAGCATTAGCTTTTTTCATTGCTAATTCATATTCAACATTATCTTGATGTTCGTTTAGAGCAATCCTATTCAAAACAAACTTGAAAACAGAAGCGTTTTTTTTGCTCCTGCGTATTGTGTTCGCACCAGGCGGCAAACAAGAGCTCTCTATAAATTGACTGCTCTGAAAAAAAAGCTGTTTCTTCTTCATTTCTTGGCATTTCTTGGCATTCAAAGTTAACATTAATCCGGAGATAATAAAATAAGTTATAATAATATTCAACTATACAGGACTAGTGGCCCTTGGTTTCGAGTTTTTTTCACTCTTCTTTTCCATCTTTTTCGGTCCAAAGCATTATTCTCCCAATCCCTGACTCCTAGTTTCCTCAAATCATTTATCATCTCATACAGCCATTTCTTCCTTAGTCGCTCTATTCTTTTCTTTCCCCGTTCGCCTCTCATCAGCATTCCCAGCACCCATCTTTCGCCAGGCATCCTCGCTCCGTGTCCCAGCTATCCAACTCTCTGCGCTCTCACCACCTGAACAATGTTTCTCTATTTGCTCCTCTAAATTCGTTCTCAACTGTAATTCTCCAAAAAGCCTCCCTAATATTTTACGTTCTCAGACTTCCAGCTTACTTTCTTCCTTCTTCGTCATTGTCCATGTCTCGCAAGCATAGGTAACCGTAGAACTTAGTATTGTTTGTTACACTCTTACTTTTGCTGCTCTTGTTATATTCTTTGCCCTTAAAATCTTTGAAAGCATTCCTGCCGCTTTCGTTCCTTTTGCTAGTCGTTTCTCTATTTCCTTCTCTTCATCCCCTTTACATGTTAGTGTTATTCGTTGATATTCAGTTTGTTCCACTCTTTCTATTCTATATTTCATATTTTCTGCACAATCAATGACTACATTAGGGGAGAGTCCTCTAATACTACTTTCATTACCATATATTTGATCTTGTTCTCGTTAATTGTTAGGCCATATTCTCAATTCTTCTATTGGGACCTTTGGTGTGAAACATAATCTCCTAAGGAGATTAAAAATCTCCTGATGATGCTAACATAGTTAACGAAACGTGCGTCGAGCAGTTCAAAAAAGTGTTTAGGTGTTTAGTGGTAAATCTCTTCAAGTTTAGGCCATATTCTCTTGCTTTTCTCTCCAAGATGTTGAATACCCTTACTATTTCTTCCTTGGATCTCGCCATTAATACAATGTCGTCGGTGTAGACTCAGCATTAGTGTCTGGTACCATATATTAACTCCCTGGCATTGATACCACTCTCCTCAGAATAACTTTCTGCACTAAATTTAACAGTACTGTGGACAGTAGATAACCTTGTCTCAGTACTTTCTTTACAATGAACCCGTTAGGCATTGCTCCATCGACTATAACTTTATTTTCTCTTCTCCTCATAGTCATCTCCACCTTTTCCGGGACTCCTAACTGTTTCATTGCTTGGAACACCTTTTCCCTGCTAATAGAGTCATATGTTTGCCGATAATCCATGAACAGCAAATTTAAGCTCAATTTTTGTTCATAATTATTCTGTTGGGTCTGTTTCATGATGAATATCTGGTCCATTGTTGATCTTTCTGTCCTAAACCTTCCTGGGTAGTCCCCTACTTGTTCGTTATATTATTTCTCTAGTCGATCTTTAATCATCTCTGCCATTCCTCCTTATCCCCCTTTTTTTGTGAAGGGATATTATGAGGGGCTTTATTCCATTTCTCTGGCATATTTTCTTCTTCCCAAATTGTCTTCATTAACTCTCATGTTCTTTCCAACAACGTATCACAATCATGTTTCAAGATTTCCGCTGTTATACTGTTTTCTGCAACACTCTAGTTTTTTTAATTGCTTTATATAAACTTTACTTCTTCTTTTGTAGAAGCATTTATAATATCGTTATTGTCCGCGATTTCATCTTTTTCTATTTCATGTTCTCCCCAGTTCCCTTCCTCCCCAGTCTCATTTAGTGTCTCTGTGTAAAGGGTATTTCAATGTCATTGTATTTCTTTACCGTGTATGTATTCATAATAAAATTTGAATATCTGCACTATATAACAACCAACACCCAAACTGATTCAAATATCACGAAAAAATATGACGCCAAAACAATGATAGCGTAATACTTGCTCCACCCTTTATTTTTTATAATAATAATAATAATAATAATAATAATAATTTATCTATGAAGCGACTGTACATTCCAAGAAAGTTGGGAGGCAGAGGCCTCGTGAACATTAAGAACTTTTGTCTGAACCAGGAGAGTAAGATGAGAAAACGCTTCATTAATTCAAGCAGCACGCTAATGAGGTTGGTTGCTAAGGAGGACCGGGGTTTCACCCCGTTGAACCTAGATAAATTGAATCGTGTTGATGGTAGAACAACACTTACGGATTGTGTCCGTGAATGGAAACAACAGACACTGCATGGACGATATCCAAAGTCACTCGAGGATGATACCATTGATGGACCATTGTCTCTAAAATGGCTGACCGATGGGCTGTTGTACCCAGAAACAGAAGGTTTTGCGACATCTATTCAAGATAAGGTAGTAAGAACACGGAACTATGAAAAGCATATACTACACATGGATGTTGTGGACCGATGTAGGAAGTGCAGTATAGTGGGGGAAACGATTGAACACCTTATCGGTGGGTGTGCAGTTCTAGCCCCTAATGCTTATTTAGGAAGACATAATCAGCTGGCGAAAATTATACATCAGCAAATTGCATTAAAGTATTCGCTATTAGATAACGCACCTGCTCCATATTATAAGTACTCACCTTCTCCCGTATTGGAATCATCTGATTCAATCCTATACTGGGACAGACCAATCACAACAGATCGAACGGTCGATTATAATAGACCAGACATTGTTCTAATTACTAAAAAGGAGAAAAGGGCTTTTATAATTGACATCGCAGTGCCACTCTCTCATAATATCAGGAAAACCGAGTTGGAGAAAACCACTAAGTATGAAAACCTTGCGTACGATTTGAAAAACCAGTGGAAACTGCATAAGGTAGAGATAGTGCCTTTCGTTATATCCGCCGAAGGCCTAATAAGTAAGAACTTTTCAAAAAATTTGAAGAACTTTGGTATCTCAAAATCGATTGCCATAGTGGGACAACGTGCAGTGCTCTTGCAGACGTGCCACATTGTTCGTAAAATTTTATGCTAAGTGAGAGGAGTTGAATTGCTTTCTCATTTTGGCATTGTAATATAGACCAGCTTAGGCTGAGATGCTGAGGTCAGTACGAGGATAATAATAACAGTACTACAGTAAGGATAAGCAGAATAATAATAATAATGTTTATTGTCTAACAGGAACATGTCCCAATAACAAGACAAATTAAATAAATAATTATGTTTTACAAAACTAAAAAAAAAAATTAAATTGAGAATTGATTACAAATTAAGCATGAAATTATACTAATACATTAAACTGATGTCTATATATAATCATAACTATATCTATGTAAACCACTATTGCTAGAACAAGATAATCTATATTATTTGACAAGGTAACAAGTACATAACATAAGTATCAGTGTAAGATTAGAAGTCGAAAAGATAGTACATCAATATTAAAAAACAACAAATATCATTCATTTATCAAATGTATAGGTCCTGCAGGGCCCGCACTAGTGAACAAGGGGAAACTGAGTACAGATACACATCAGAATGAACACTCAAAAGATTGCAATATCTGCAAGCACGAAATAGTGGCGCCCTGCTCTCAAAATTAGTCAGGGCACGGGGCACTCTAAAGGTGTTAGACCTCCTAGCAAAGAATTGAGGTACAAGAAATGGTAATTGCTCCAATAGTTCAGGGCAATCGATAAGCCCGTTGATCAACTTGTAGAGGAATTCCTCTAGCCGGATAGTGACCATCAACCCTATATGCTAGGTATTTGAGGAATCTACGCTGCACACTCTCTAGTTTATTGACATGAATCCGGTAAATTGGGGACCATATCAACGAAGCATACTCCAATCTTGAGCGAACCAATGAATTGAAAAGTGTAGTTAAACATGCGACACTTCTAAAATCACCTATAGATCGGATTATAAATCCCAGGGTTCGTAGTGCTGTCCGTGTCACCATCTGTACATGCTGATTAAAACTCAACTCTGCATCCACCATTACCCCAAGATCCTTCACCAAGTCACAGTTTTCCAACACTACACCATCAATAATATAGTCAAATTGAATCGGGTTGCGGCTTCTACAGAATGTTAAGCGCTTACACTTCCGAGTATTTAGTGGGAGTCCATTTTGGTCACAACAGGCACTCAGCAAGTGCAGGTCATGTTGAAGTTGTTTGTTTGGCTTTCACTCTGGTTGGCGACGATATATGTCGCCATTCCATTGACTGTTGCTTAGACTTAAGAGTCATGTGAGACACCCAAGTCTCATCTTCGGCAACGATGTGGTTTAACAATCCATCTCATTCCTGATTGTATCGAGTCAAAAACGATAAAACACAGCCCAATCTCATTAATTTGTGATCGTCAAAAAACAGTCTTGGAATCAATCGAGAACACAATTTTCGATAATTTATTTTCTCCGAAACAATGGGATACAAAACTGAGCGTGAAACCTGTGGAAATTAACTTGATAACTTTGAAATCGTAAATCGTCGGTTCTTGTCGAATTTTGTTGTTCACATCGCGAACCAAATCTTCAGAAATCAGAGAAGATCGACCGGGGCAAGGCTCATCGTGCACATTAAACCGCCCGTCCTTAAACATTCTCTCTGATTTTTGAACTTTACTATCACTGATAGCATTATCAACGTAAACCTCACAAATCTGACGGTGAATCTCCGTGGCTGCCAAATTTCTTGCACTCAAGAATCGTATTACAGATCGTACATAGTCGGTCGGCGACTCAATTTTCTTAAACACTATAAACTTCTACAGCTCAGGTCACAGACAGACGATACGGTTGCAAATGATACTCATTCACAAACGAACCTTATATAAAAAATACCCCTCATTCTTTAGTCAAAACGCAATTAAGAAAAACTCGATCTGTAAATTTTCTCAGAGGTCTATTTTAGGAATCATTGAAGTTTTGCATTAATAATCACTATATTATAGTATAAATAATGCAAAGGTCTAGCTACTACGCATGAAAGAAAATATGAGAAATAAAATATTTCTTAAGAAATAATGTTAACTGTCAATAAACTAGCCACAATGTGATGAAACAAACTATAAGGGAGCTCTCGGCCTGACACAGAAATGTCGCAAGTATGATCAAATGGAAATGATATTTGTCAAGTATGATTCGTTAGATGGCGTGCTGTGGCGTGCTGTGGCGTGTCAGACGCGTGCATTTAGTAGCTTAGCAATCGAATAACGTAAACAGGTCCTGATCTTATCTGAAAAATAGATAAAATTTAAATTAAGTTGTTATAAAATACATCCTTTTAGGAGGTTTAACCCCCCACGAATATACAAAAAGAGATAGATTTAAAAGAATTCTTGCTCTTCGTTTTCGATGGTTAAAAAGTGGGCTAATCAATTTAAACGTAGCCGTACGTCTGCTGAATGCTCGGGACGTCAAAAGTTAGCTAGAACCGACAAATTCGTTAGAAAATCCATAATGTCTTATTAACTAATCGGCAAATAAAAGATACATGATAGGTTGCCGATATTGTAGGAATTTCGATAGTGTCCACATTTTACACTATATTTTGGATGTAAAAAGTATTTCTACTTGATGGGTCACACATGTGTTAATAGACTTCTCAACTTATTTAAATGCGATTCTGTTAGTTCCTTTGCTATTGCTGTATAGGCCATGGAAGAAGCCTAAGACATATTTTTTCTATCCCTTTTATCACTAAGGATCGGAGGGTTTCTTGAATGAACTGTCTATATAAAAGCCCATTCAAACATCGACAATGATCAACGTCGTATAACTTCAAATATCTAGAATCGAAGTTCGCCCTAGTTCACCCTAGTTCCTTAGACGTACTAAAAGAGTAGATGAAATATGGATTCACCATTTGGTGAAGAAGCAGCTCAACTGCTGGATGAAAGTGAACCAAAGAAAGCGAAAATGGCTTCCCTGCAAGAAAAGTCATTGCTACGGCTATCTGGAACTCCCGTTCTGTGGTACACATATAAATTGAATAAGATCTATATATTTTTAATTTGGAAGAAAAACAAAACGCCATAAGATATCAACGGGATTTTTATTTAAAAATAATGTTATCTAAACGACCGCTTCCGGATTAAAAAAAAATATATTCTAGAATACCAATTTTTGGTCACTTTGCCACATAAATCGCCAAAAAGGAACAGCATATGAACATCATAGGAACAACATAGGAGAGACTAAAGAAAAATCATGGTGGGAGATATGCCACTAATAATGTGGTTTTAAGATCATTGAGTGTTTATAGTTTATTGGCGTATTGTAGTTCATAGATAAAAGTTCAATTGAGATATTGTTGGACAGGCAACATCGGCATTTCTTGAGATTACACAGTCATTAAGCTATTCTCTCAATAAATTGATTATGTCACCAGATGTATGGCATTGCACCATTTTGTTGAAATCACAAATCGTCCAGATCAAAATCATCCATTGTGCTATTGTGCATCTATTGTACTAGAAAAAATCAGTAATCATGCTTCTCTAGGGTTTTCCATTGACAGTAACTGCATTTCCATTTTCTATTTCAAATAAGTATTATCCAGTTATACCTCCAGACCACAGACCATACCAAATTGATAATTTTTGTTGATATAAAGGTATTTTAAGAACGACTTGTAGGTTTTCTTCACTCCAAATGCGACAATTTTGCTTATTTACGAAGCCCTTTAACTAAAAATGAGCTTAATGGCAGAAGATAATTTTTGTCTTGAAATAATGGATCTGTTTTAAGTTGTTCCCAATCTGCAAAATTTTTACGCAATGCAATGAAATTTTTATGAAATGCAAATCTTTATGAAGAATATTCCATGTATTGACGGAAGAAAGCTGAAGTTCTTGAGAACGATGTGTAATTGATTGTTCTGAATTTTCGTTCACACTTTGATTAACAGGATCGATGTTTCCAGCTAATAATCTAATGTATTCTACCATCCGCGAAACACTGCGAACTAACATATTCATATATATATATATATATATATATATATATATATATATATATATATATATATATATATATATATATATATATATATATATATATATATATATATATATATATATATATATATATATATATATATATATATATATATATATATATATATATATATATGCTTGTTTAATATTTTTGTACAAAACTACAAACACATTACTCCATTGTTGAACATGAAATTTCAAACTAGTACACAAAATGGAATAAAATTAGAAACGAAACAATCTGGAAAGCATTAGAACAATGATAAACAACAACTGAACTGTTGACCATTACCATTTAAGCATGAATTGAGAATAGACTGATCAGGAAATTATGGAAGCTAGAAGATTGGGTGGAAGAAAAAGGAAGTGACCTAGAATTAAATGGACACAATAATAATACAACATAGGAAAATCATTGGGCGAGATGAGAATCATGCCAAATGACCGTGGTGCATGGAAAAATCGGTGAAAAGTCAAGAGAAGCATCCGACGTCTAATATGGACATGAGGAGTCGAAGAAGAAGAAGACCTAATTAGAATACAAATACTTTTGACTGAATTTTTTTTTCGTCAATTAGGTTTAGCTATAACTCAAGGCTAAATACATTTATGCCTGCATCCATATCCACACTGCACTCCATCCATAAGGGGTATATTAATGCCATCAGTAACCAATTTGTTTAGCTATATTGTAAATCATTTGTCCAGTTTCAATGCCACCATCAGTATTTATGTAGTACAACATTATTTCTACCTTGTAATACTTATGTTCGTCAGCCACTTTGTTACTTCTGTGATCACCCAACAGGAGTCCTATGGAACAAATAATATTAATATGATGGAATATTATAAAAGGTCATATTCTTTTTCAACGCTGCATCAGCAAGTTCTAAAGGACTATAGACAATTTCAGCAGCCATACCACGGAGGTTGCGGTTAATGGTGTTTCTCCAATACAAAGCTGAAACCTTGATTAGTTCCCAATGCATTATCTGGATCCTGACCGAACCATTGAAAGTTAAATTAAATTTAATTTTAACGACTGTCAGAAAGTAATTGAAACCAAACTATAAATGCACTGAAACAAACAGGGTCTTTCTAAGAATCCTACAGTCTAGTCATTCCATAAAAAGTTGACTTGACTATGAAGTTAAATTGACTAAAGTTAAAAACAATTCCAAAATTGGTAGCTAAATTTTGTTGAATATTCTAAAACATACCATTTGGTTTAGCTCAATTTTTTCGTGATATTTATGACAGTTTTGGTTTGACCGTTGATGTTGAATTTTTTATTATGGATAAATACACCCTACAAGAAGCTAGTGAAATTATTATAATTTACTATTGTTATTAATTACAAAATATATTTCAATTGTTGCAACTCACCGTTAATTTAGGCGGAAATCCTAATCGTTCGGCACCTCATAAAATGACAATTTAGCTTTTTTTGAATTTAATTTGAAGACCTAGGAACAGCTGAGAATAGATAGGTCCAAGAACAGTGTGAAGCGCGGAAAATATTGGACGTATGGAACACAGTGTGGAGAAGTCTCCAAAAACGTCGATTTAACGACCTGCTGCATAATTGGGAATTTTTCCACGCAGTTTAAGCCAAACTTTGAGAAGTGACTTGCACATGTTTCCCTATACAATTTTAATTGTTTACAAAACATATTGGACACAGATGATAAGAATATTGCAAAGCGATCATAAACCACCATCAGTGATTAGATTATTGCAAAAGCAATCATAAACCATTTCCATTAAATTGACGATTTTCATGCCAGATTGATTTGAGGCTCCTGACTATATTTTATTGGAATTTTTGAAGTAAAAGGTTTACATAAATAGGCTCCAAACCATACAGCTACTAAAAGACTATATTCCTGTATAAATTGCTGCATTAAAATCAGGTATGTTAATGCTTAATAATGTCATGGAAAATGTGTGTAATGACACACATTTGGATAATGTTATTCCAAAGGGAACCAAGCAACAAAATCTAATTTTTCAAGTTATTGGCACCAACCTACTTCATTTATGTTGTTCTAGTTATCACAAAAAGATGCAACCGCTAGATGGAGTACGGTGACTCTGTTGACAAAAGGACTAAACGACAAATTCACAAAATACAAATTTCTAATTAATCGAAAACGAACCAACAAACAATTTCTTAGATATTTATAAACTTGTCGCTTGGTTCTTTCTGAAACTCTAGTTTTTTATGATCGCCTGCAAGAAAGTGCTTGAAACTTCACCGACTGTGAAGATTCAGGCAGTGAATTTAATTAGCAAGATGTTGATTCGGATACGAACAAGCAAGTGACAGTAAATGGAAACCAATCGAGAAAGGAAGATTAAGGGCAGACTCAAGAAGGACAGAAAAAGAAAATTCCCTGGTCAGACATTTAAAACAAGAAGACTATTAAGAGATACAAAGAAATCAATTCAGTTAAAGTTAAATTTGTTGAGCCAAAAATATTCATTGATTTCCACTGCAACCGCCCGCTAAAATGTAACGAAAACTTTCCAGCTTCTGAGCGAGAAAAACTTTTTTCTAAATTTTGGCAAATTCAATTGTATAACGCTCAAACAGGTACAATAAAACAGCAAGATATCAAGAAAAAGAGAAATCGGGAAAGTAATAAAAGCAAAATTACTGCACTTATCAACTTAGTAACAAAACTGTTTGCAGACATTTCTATAATAATTTTTTTCAAATATCAACAAAGAGAATTGATACAGACCAAAAAAGATTTCCATGGGAAACCTTATAGACGAGAGAGAAAAATCAGGTTCTAGAGTCAATAAATCTTTGTCTGAAGAAACAATAAATGCAGCAAAGTACCATATTGCAAAATTCCCATTACTCGCAAAATCAAACATAGTAGTAGAAGTTTTAGCTTCGGATATACATTACTTTTGGATGAAAACTTGACGAATCGAAACCCAATGTGTCATATTCAAGGTACAAAAATAAATCTATCAACATTTTAATTTAAAAAGAAAACCACCGAAAACAGATACGTGTAACATATGTGATGAATGTCATATTAAAATAAACAATGCAGTGGACATTGAAAGAAAAACACAACGCTCGCTTAAATAACGAACATCTACTGACTGTGGAAGTAGCTCAAAAATGATGAAAGAGGATATGAAAGAGCAACCAAGGATCCAACCTTTGAAGCGGTAACTTGTGATATGCAGAAAGTAATAGGCCTGCCCAAAATACCACAAACATTGTGTATTATAAAAGACAGTTGTCAGGGGATACATACAGAATCTACTAACACACCATATTTTTTTTGTGGAAAGAGGGAATTGCAGGAAGAGGGGCGCAAGAAGTAGGTTCTTGCCTTAAAAAATTCATTGAGGGACATTTGCCTCCTAGTACAAATGAATTAGTCCTATGGTCTGACTCATGTGGCAGGTAGAATAGAAATATTAAGATTATCTTAATGCTTAAAATCGTTTTAGGATCTCATAAATCATTAAAACATATTTATTTCAAGTTTCTCATTCCTGACCAGTTACCTTTCCAATGACACAGATTTCGGTGAAATAGAGATAGCCTAAAATATCAGATCAGGGTATATACTTTGGATGAGTATAAGCAAATCATCACAAATTACACTAGAAAGAGCATTGTGTGTGAAACGAATAAAGATAATTTTCTTAGTACAGAGAACCTGGAAAAAAGCATTGTGAATCGAAAGACCGATTTAAACGGCGAAAAAATTAGCTGGCTGAAGGTAAAGATAATAAGAATTAATAAGAATAGTCTATATTCTATATTTTTGAAGTACATACATGAAGAAGAAGAATATAAAGAGGTAAATATAAAGAAACAATTGAGAGAAAGAAAGCCCTCAGAGTTGTATATTGTCGTGCCAAAACTGAAAAATATTGTATCCAAGAGGCAAAGTTATATTAGGCCAAAAAACTTGCTGATATTAATGGTTTAATATTACATGTTCCAGCAGAAGCTTCTATGAAAACCTTCAATCGAGCAACCTCGAAGATGATGTGGACGGGTTTGGACGAACTGTGGATTTTGAAATAGAAGACGACAGCGACGACGTATAAACATAATATGCCTAATTATTGTTATTATTAGTAAATGCGTTTCGAGTTAAATAAACTCAATTATTGCATCTCTTAAATATATAAAGAATAATTAAAAAGATCCAACTTTCATTTACAGTAAATTTCCAAAAAGAGCCAAGCGCCAAAATAATCAAAAATCTATTTTGGGAAAAAATATTTCATTTTGAAGAACTGACACGAAATAAAACCGAAAATATAGCTTCTTATCCATTGTTGATATTTTGATAACTAATACCTGCTTTTTTAATAAAGTAAAAGTTTAGACCTTAATTAATCAAAAGTTTGAAAATATCGCTTGGTTCCTTTTGCTATAACGTTATTCATTTGATTGACTTTCAAAAAATAATTTACACAAAACAAAACTTAAAGGCGAAATCAACATGTTATCCAAAGAAAATATCTAGTCTTACTACTTTAAAAAATCATAAATAATGAAAACATAGAATAATACTTGCTCCACCGGTTGTTTCATTATTTCTAAAGCTACTTACAAGGAGTTGACTAAAATGTAAAATTCATTATGTGAGATTTTATCAATATTCTTGTCATGATTTCATCTATTTTATATAGATTCATCTATTTTATAAAACTGTTCCTTTTCAATTCTCCATTGCTCGTCTGATTTTTTCTCGTTTTACTTCTATTAAGCTTGATTTTTTTTAAGTCTTAATGTCGAAACATATAAATCTTTTGTCATACATATCTCGGCCAGCTTTTTAATTTGTTTAAACTATAAATTGGCTGGCTATCTTCTATTATATTCTGGATTATAATTTTGGTTTCTAGTAGTTTCGATTTTCAGTTTGATATACTTCTTATTATATATTACTGTCACGTTATCTTATATGTCGTGATACCTGTAGATATATCAACATTTCCAACTAGAATTATATATCTAAGGTTCCGAAGTGAATGATGGTTGCTATTTATGAATCTGTAATAATAAATAAAAGCAAATATTTATAATTGAAAATGGTTTTATTGTTTTTAAAAATATTCTCCGAGATGGTCCATACACTTTTCCATACGTTTGAACAAATTTCCATAGCACTTTTTCCATTCCGATGGAGGTTTCTCCAAAACATAAATCGCTTTTTCTGGTCAAGAAAATCGCTGAGCATGACATAGTTTATTCTTCACAGACGGAAACAAAAAGTAATCACTGGGTGCCCAATCAGAACAATACGGCGGATGGCCCATCAATTCAATGTTTTGGCCGGTCAAATATTAAATTGTTCTGTCCGATGTATGAGAGCTCGTGTTATCATCGTGATGAATGATCCTGCGTCGCTGGTTCTTTTTACTTATTTCTTCAAAGACTTCTGGCAAACAAATGGTTATGTACCATTCGGAATTGACAGTTCTACGAGTCTCTACTACCACTGTAGCTACATGCCATGCCATTTATCACAAAAAAACAGGCGACCATTTGCTTCGAAGTGCTTCTTGCGCGAACAACTTATGTTGGGTTTGGCTCATTTTGAAAGACCCATACAGTCAACTGCTGTTTACTTTCTGACTCATACGCAAAGATCCCATATTCGTCACCTATGTAGGTATTATAAAAGGGTTTTGCTGCACCACGATTGTATTTTTTGAGCATTTCTTTGCACCAATCGACACGAGTCATTGTCGAATAATGCGGAATCCAACACGCACAAATCTTTTTTTACGGCTAAATGTTCAGGTGAAATATTGTATATGCTTGTCATACTAATGCCCAGAGATGTGTCACGGTATGTCACATGACGATCTTGCTTTATCAGTTCGCGCACAGTATTGATATTTTTTAGCATAACAACCGATTTTGGACGACTTTCTTTAAATTCGTCCGTGAACCGAACGACGGCTACGATTAAATTGACTAAATCACTGATTTACAGTGGTTTTAGATGATACTTCATTGCGAAAAGTGAAAGTCAGTTGATCGATGCACTGTTGTTGAGATAATCCACGTCGAAAGTCATAGTAAATCATCATTCGAAAATTTTCAAGAATTAACTTTTAACGATAAACTTTTCAAATCACTAAACAACACAAATAACGACTGCATAGCAAAACGTTCGGAATATATATACAGTTAACAATATGAAACTTTACAATGCATATGTCAGATGGCCCCTAGCACGACTATTGTTGCTAATTTCGGATACATAAACAGCAACCCTCGTGTAAAAGGAAATATAACTTTTAAATTATATTTATATATTTATTATAGTTTTTACTTCTTTTATGCTTTAATATTATTGAATACATTTTCACATACATTTATTCTGTCCATGAGTCTATCTAGCTAAATCCATTATGTCCAAGAATATAAATGCAAACTATAGATGCAATGACTTGCTATATTTATCTGAATTGTCTACATAATTAAACAATAGCTATCCTATTCTATAAAGTACGTGAGCTTGTTTTGTCTAAGGCTATTTAAATGTAGCTGCGAATGCAGCAAGGTATCCCACAAAGGGTGGAAGACACCCAGAATATTATTATTTTTTTTAACATCAGAAATATTCTGCTGTTAAAAAGCAAAATTTTCTGCAAATTATAAATTTAAAAAAATGTATTAAATGCTCGATATATATCAGGTTTATACATTGAAACCTATTGTTTTTACAAGCAGTTGAAAAGAACATACTACTATTATCCAAAAGTAAGCACCCTTGCTTTAAAAATTCATCGTCGTTAATTTCTTAAAATGGATAAATTTATCAGGTAAATAATTTGCTACCTAAAATATTAAACGTGTTTTATTACTGCTATGAAACTATGTCAAGATTTTAGTGATATATAAAGAGTTTAGAGAAGCAGTTGAAGCATTCAGGGAAACATTCCAGGTTAATCATGAAAAAGCATTATCACAATCAGGATCTCATCTTGAATAATCAAGATCCTTAATTTTGATTAAATATAGGATACATTGTAGATATTACTGAAATATCATTTGGATTAATAGTAGGAGAGGGGGATTTCGAAAGTTGTCTAGTCTGCGGAGTTCTTGCAATGCTGTTTATAATCCATAATGCCACTGGGAACACGAGAGCAGCGATTGGTTGCTTACGATGCGTTTGTCAAAAGGGGTGAGTCCGTGATTTAAACAAAATGCCCCTTTAGTTCTAATTTTGAATCAGAAGCTCATTAATGAAAACATTGCATCGAAAACATCTGCTGATCCTTGTCAATCAGCACGCACATCACGGAATGTGGGTAAACGAAGTCGTATTCATACTGCTAAGCGGTGTACTTCTGTAATGGAAATGAGTGAAAGCACGGTATGGCTATATGTGGGAGATGTATGGTATATGGTATGGCTATGGGATATGCCCCATAGTGTCCTCAATCAGCTGACTCTTTCATGTGTGATTTTTTATCTTAAGAATACTTGAAATCACGCATGGGCATCTTCGAATACTGAAAGAATTGAGGACCGTTATGCATGATCGAATTGAAGAAATCGATAAATAAACATTCGGAAGAGTGGAAGCAAACTTTCCAGAACAACTCAAAACGTGTGCTTGTGTGGAAAAAGAATTGGTTGGCATAAGTATGGGTTGTTGACTGTGGATAGGGTCACGCTATTCTTGACCGGAGGGCATATATCGGTACCCTGAAGAGTCTGGAACATCAAGAGACGAAACATATGCCCTCCAATTGACGGGATGGGTGGAGCCTTTCCCCAGTCAAGCAATCAGTAAAATGCTCATTTAGGCGGAGACGCAGGTTGTTGTGTGTTCCACATGAGGTTGTGAAACCCAGCAGTTGAGTGTATGATTACACTGTGGTCTCATTGGACATGTCGGTTGGACATGTCATTGTAACATGCCGCTTACTAAAATCTAATCTGAAAATAGAGTAAAAGTGAGATACTTTTTGAGATACTTTTCCAATAGATTGTGGTGTTTTTGCAAAGATGATTATATTTTTTATTTACTTCATTGAAAACAGAGAATTTTTACTTAGTGAACGTGCCCCGAAGAAGGTGAATACGGTTTCATCAATCTTATTCCATTTGTGAAATTCTGGGCATTAGGTAAATAAGACTGTCTCACTTGACAAAGAAAAAAATTTACTTTCACTGCGACCATACATCCGCTTATTCTCAGGCCCATTCTAACGTCATTTTCTTTCAAATATAAATAAATGGTTAGCTGAAAGAAATGAATTGTTCACAGTTCACATCCGAGGTGGAAAGACATCCGCGACTGTAAAGCTCAAGCATTAACTTTTAGAGGATGCGACCGATGGTAAAATCGAACAATTAGACTCATCTAACGCATCCATCAATAGTGAACACGAATTATTGTCTTCAAATAGTATTTTGGTTCGTTATCGGAGATAAGAAAAGCGTAAACTCTCATCGACAGAGGAAAAGCCAGAACAGCCAGTAGCGGGACCTAACCGTTCATTCGAACAATCAGCGTTGAAGACTCGGACAAGAGCGGCAGAGAAAAATAAGCTAAAAATAAGCGGCAAAGAAAAATACTAAGAACCAGTGACGACTACCAATAAGTTTCAAGCATTGAAAAAGGTTCCAGAAGATACACCTACAACCTCGAGCCAAATATCCATGGCTGCAAAACAACCACCAATAGTTATCGTGTCACGGATTAAGTATAACGAATTCAAATCCCCAATGGAAACCATGCTGGAGTATTTCCTGAAATACACCAGTAGTGGTGTCAGGCTGTACGCTCAAAACGAGAAGGCTTAAGAAAACATCAAACCCAAAACAACAACAACAAAAAACGCGTGTCTGCCCATGAAAATAGGAATGGAATTAGTCATTAGTATTTAGTGACAATGGATAAGTCAATTAACCTGTCCGCAGTAAAAATGATCAAAAACATTAAAAATTATATCATACAATGGGAGCCCTAGGAGTGAAGGACAACCGATATGCAGTGCCATCGCTGTCCAACCTTCAGACATGGTGCAGAGAATTGCAACTGGATACTGGCGTGCGTTAAGTACGTCGGAGAACATCTGATGTCCCACTGTCAACGTTAAAGAGTGTAAATGAGCACATCGCCTCAAACGCCTCAAATCATGGGAGTACTCAGCAGCAACCAGCCACAAAACCCACTACATATCACCGGACCAGCGATGGACTGACCTACAAGGACATCCTGAAGGTAACTCAATCAGCGCCCGAACTGACGCCGATGTAAGCACCAGAAACTTCCAAGCCACATCCATAGGAACACACCAAATCTAAAAATGTCCGGGAGTTAATCCAGGAAATACATGAACTCAATGAGATCATCAACATATTCGAGACAGTGAAGTTGGTAAGAATGTGCAAAGAGAAACTGGAGCACAAATGCGAAAATTGTCAATATCATGTACGAGTTTGTCTAGTACAGCGTACTGTGACACCAAACAGATTCTCAACGTAGAATTAAAGGGTTAGAGACAGGGTATACTGAGCAGCCTCGTTAATGAAGACCTTCTTGCTTAACATCACATCGACATGGCGGAAACCGAAAACGTATTGTCTATAGTTCCACACAAAAAGCGTGTATGAACCTATGTGCGCACTTAAGAAGTTATACCTTGGCATAATTAATTATTAATATGTATTAATTAATATTTTATTAATATTTTATTAATTAATTAATAAAAAAAAGTCTTGACAAATGGCGAAGGTGTCATAATTTTAAAAACGAAATATTAAATTGTGTTACATCGGCGCGCGCAACTTCGCCCCCCACTAAAAATTCACTCTGATCTGTTTTTCCATACACGCCATAAGAAGTATAACTTCAATAAAGAAGAAACTGAATAAGAATCACAAAATAGATTGTAAAAACCTGCCAGCCATGTGCGAATGTAGTATCGGTGTCGGGTAACGCTCATTTATATATATATATATATATATATATATATATATATATATATATATATATATATATATATATATATATATATATATATATATATATATATATATATATATATATATATATATATATATATATATATATATATATATATATATATATATATATATATATATATATATCATCTGTAAGAAATTCACATCGTTCATATTTTGCCGAGGTCGACAAGTTGTACTTTTCGGAAAGCATAAAAAATTTGAAAAATCATTAGTCAGGGTGCATCCAACCAAAAGACGACTGCGTTGAAAAATAAATCGATTTTCGATTAACAAAAACAATACTTTATTTAAAAAGTATCTGAATTTTCACTCTAATCTTATACGACATTGTTTATTTAACAAAAATAAATAAACATTGGGTTTTTATTGTGTCATTAAAGTTATCAAAAATTAAATGATCGAAGTGCGCCGTATATTTGTCTATTTTTCGAAGTAAAAATTGCTATAAATATCCATAAATATTTTTAATATAAGATTAATGTACTTTTCTGATTATCTCTATAAAATCTAGTAGGTTTTTGATATTACTAAATTAATTTTGAAACGTAACGTATGGAATTTGCAATTAAATTTATTTTAATTAATAGAAAAACTCATTCAGTTCTCTACTGTTGTTGATATTTCAAACTGAAGAAAAGTAATTTGCAGACAAGAAAGGTGCTGGCTAAATTTCAAATTGTTAATGTTTAAGAACGTAAAATCCATCTGATATATTATTTGAACTCTTTTAAGCATACTGAATAAACAACCACTTTCAATTTTCTCCAGGTTTTCTTTTTAGTCTAATTTCGCTCGGTTTCATATAATTTCTGCAAGTGCAGGAAATAAAAATGCAAATATTTTTACGATTTATATTCATGGGTTTCTACAGAGGCGTCGGGAAAATCCTTTGAAATCATTTAGTGCTCCAACCGAAATAAAGCAGGTCCGATTCCTGCGTCATGCTCGCGTCAGCTATAGCTGCAGGTCGATAGAGACCTGCTTCCACCAGGAGCGTACTCAAAAATGACGTATTTGTTATTTCCTATTAGTCATAGTATGCTTTATGAATACGTGTAATTTGTAACGTTTTCTGATATTCTATGTTTCTAGTCTACAGAGTGTAAAGGAAATAAATTTCCTAAATTTAACCAATGATTCTTCACATTATTTTAAAGAAAAAAGATCTTTACCGTAAAGGTAAAAAATTTAAGGGTTTCTGCGAAAAAAATATTGCAGAATTACACAGGTCAACAAATTTAAACTTTTTTGAACTAACATTGATGAAAATAGGTGTATATGAAGTATTTTGTAGTCCTTAATTTGAAAATGAGAAGGAAATTGCAGTAACACGTACACTTTTTTTTGTTACAGGAGTGATGGAGAAAAAAAGGAGACGACATATTTTTACAATCTAATATTTATCTTATATCGATATGTAAAACGTGTTAAATGTATGCAAAGACAGTACTGAGGATTATGAAAAAATAGATTACATGAGATATCATACAGCGACAAAAACTTTCCCTTTTTCCTCTTGTGTTTTGCAGCATCATCTCTTTTTAAAAACCAGCAGTAGTCGTCCAACATAAATGAGTTCCAGCGTCCCTGGTATCTTGTTTCCATCGTCCTGATGTCCTGGTGAAACCTCTCTCCTTGTTCGTCGCTTACTGTACCCAAATTTTCCGGAAAAAGTCCAAATAGGAGTTTAAAAAATACATTTTTAAGAACATGCGACATCCTAGTATTTCATAGACTTTCAAGAGTTCATCTATGAGATTTTTATAGCTTTCATCTTTCCTTTCCCTTTCCCTTTCCTTTCCCTTTCCTTTCCCTTTCCTTTCCCTTTCCTTTCCCTTTCCTTTCCCTTTCCTTTCCCTTTCCTTTCCCTTTCCTTT